>SKCR01043603.1:0-248431 GCA_019454045.1 Zanthoxylum bungeanum
GGAACCGGGGAGCTACATACCGGTCCCCATGCCGGTTCCTATGCCGGTCTAACGGCTAGTTTTTTAAACGTTAATATGACCGTTGGGAGCCAACTGGCATGCCGGTTTCCATACCGGTCTCGGCCAAAATTGTTGGGAAATCACTTCCCTTCACTATATAAATAACCCTAGTTCGTTTTTGCACAAACAGAACACCTTCATACATCATTCTTAGAGCAAAATCAGAGTTATATCAAACTTTCTTGATCCAATTTATTCTCATACATTCATAAGCTCATACACACACTTTCATATTCATTTTAGTGAGCTTAGATATATTTGAGCAACTCATACTCCATTTCATCTTTGTAATCTTTTTATGAGTTCTCAAATAGTGTTGTAAACACAAAAACTTGTTTTTCGGAAACACTCGTATTGAAATCCCTTGTGTGAGTGGTGATTACTCTCAAGGGTGGAGTTTGTGTAAAAGGTTTGAGAGAAGCCTTAGGTCAAAATCTCTTCGTTGTAAAGATTGTTGAATCTAGTGGAACCTTCAAGTGCGCTTGAAGAGAGAGTGGACGTAGGCAATCGATTTGGCCGAACCACTATAAATTTGGTGTTGTATCTCTCTTCCCTTATCTTGTAAATTGTGCAATTTTATTTTTGTTTATCATCATTGATAAAAGCTTGAAAGTTTAAAATTGACAAAATTTATAATTCCGGATAATTTTTTAATAACCCAATTCACCCCCCCTCTTGGGTATAGTATTACTTGTTATTGCTTGTAGGTAATTTCACTATCCTGTAAGGAAATCTATTAAAGGGTTATCTATCCTCAAGGAAGATCGTGAGCTATTAAGTCTAAGGCTGAAACCTAAAATCCCTATGTCTAGTTCATTTTAGATTTACCACATCAATCTTATTGGTGATCAGACAACAAGAAGCATTAAGCTTAAAACTTAATAAGTAAACCTTTAAATTACCCAAACTATAAAATAACCCCTTATAAACCGGTGATATTAGAATTCATCACAACCCCAGATAACTAACACATAACTAGGGCTAGTAACAACTTAAAAGTAAAAGACATAAAGTAAAAATACTGAAAAGTAAAAGACATAAAGTAAAACTGAAAAGTAAAATAAAATAAAATGCTAAAGTAAAAGGAATTACTTTTACTACTACTAATTTAGATATCTCCCATAAAATATATATAAACTTGTGATTCTTTCTCCAACCAGCCATATAGGCGGTAACCTGATTAAGTCAAATTAAGTCCAACCAGCCATAAAGGCGGAATCAAAATTAAATTACCAACCGACCAATCTGGCGGTATCCTTTATTACTCAGGTTTAAACCAGATTAAAATGAATTACCAACCGACCAATCTGGCGGTATCCTTTTTAAGTCAATATTTTAAATAGTGAATATATTATTTTAAAGGGAGATTAATCTAAATAGTAACAGTAAAAGAATTACCTTTCACCCTAGCTGGGAAAGTTACCTCCTCATGGTAAATAGTAAAAACTGTAAAAAGTAAAAAGTAAAAATTAAATTACTATTATTACAAAACGTAATTAAAATTATTTACAAAACTAAAAACTAAAAATAAAAAATAAAAACTAAAAACTAAAGAATCTAGAGAGAGAAACTCTCTCTTTAGAAAGAATTTAAGAGAGAGGAAGGTGCACTGAATTCTGAAATCTCGAGCTCAATTTATAGGCCTCGGTAGGATCCAGCGTCGCGAAGCCAGGTCCTCAGCGTCGCGACGCCAGATTTGTCGACGTGGCACGCTCTGGTTCGCTGGTTTGAAGATTCTGGATAAGATGATAAGGTGACACGTGGCAGAGTGGTTGGGCTTCAATTATTGTGACACGTGGCGGCTTCTGATTGGTCGCTGAGATTCTTATCCGCCACGTGTCAGATAAGGATAGGATATCCAATAATTGATGCTGACGTGGCGCTGACGTGGCGGTGACGTGGCGACGACGTGGCGACACGTGGGAAAGAGACTGTCGGCACCATAGAATTGCGACACGTGTCACTTCCTGATTGGCTGATGATGATGTGGCACGACACGTGGTAATTTGACTTGTTGACTTGCTGATGTGGCTGATGACATGGCGGTGACGTGGGGACGACGTGGTGACACGTGGCGATGATGACTGTCGGCACCGTAGCATGCTGACACGTGGCACGGCGCATGTTAGCAGATCGGCTGTGATGGTGACACGTGGCACGGCGTATTTTAGCAAAGTCAAACTTTTCTCAGATTCTGATTTGTGGACCCGGCGCACGTTAGCACTCTTCGGTGCATTTTAGACGTCGCGACGCGGAAGGTTTGGCGTCGCGACGCGCTTAAGACCAAAATATCCATGTTGACTCATTTTTGTCCGTTTTTGCCCCAAATTGCCTCCAATGCTTTCCAAACTTTATTTATCTATAAAATAACACAAAACATATCAAAACGTTCACAAAACTCAAGAAACTATACAAAATATTAGGTCAAATGAGTGGGAATAAGTGATATAAATACCACTCATCAATCGTGCTCGAGAGTTGTGGGACACAGAACTTGGGCGACGCTGTTCTAGGCTCGCGGCCTAGTTGGGAGTACGAAATAACATGGAGTCGCCACCCGGTGTGAACCGGGACAAAGATTTAAGGCCGCACTCACCCCTCGCAAGGGAAGACCTCAAACCGTTGGGTTCAGAATGGTCCCTTACTTATGTCACTTGTGATGATATGATTTGTGCAATAAACTAACTGAATCTATTCAACATTCATGCTCAATGGGTACTTAGATCTAACATGCTTTCATCCAAATAACTCCACGCAATATAACACAACGAGCATATTGAACCATTAAACCAAAGTAAACAAATAACTAATTAAACATAAACATAAACTAAACGAAACATCATGCATAAAGAATGAAGAAACAACATGCCTAAATAACACAATCATGCTTTGAAAATTAAATAACGAGACTAAATTAACTCATGCTTAAAATAATAAATAAACGGCCTAGAACTATGACATGCTCAAATACAAATTTGGATGGGACAAAACATATGTCTCTTAAGTGGTACGTGGCGTTGTATCCCGAGAACAAACCGCACTACCGTCCATTCGGATTCGGCTACGGAATTTACGTCCGAGTTTCCATCCTATATACCACAAAAGGAACACATGTCCCGTCCATCCAACAATCAAATCATGCCTCAACGACTCTCATGCGATAATATATTAAAATAAACAAAAAATAAACGAAAAGTAATAAATAAAAATGTGCCCTAAGGTCTAACCTCTTTTGTCGTCTCTCGAAAGCGCGTTACACGGCCGTCGGAAGGGTTGATGTTCCGTAACTTTTTTGGTTCACTGATCCGATGTTTTTCCTCGCTGTTTCGCTGTTTGGTCTGTTGTTTTCACTCCATTTCGCTACTGTTTTCGGTGAATTTTCTGGTCACTGTTTCAGGTGTGTTAAGGGACTGTTCTCGGCAGTTTCAGGGGCTATTTTGGGCAGTTTCTGGGCAGTTTTTCTAGGCAGTTTTTGGATAGTTTCTGGGCAGTTTTTCGGTGGATTATGGAGCCTGTTTTTGGTGCAATGCAGTGAGCGGTTTTGGATGTAATAGGCGGCAGTGAGGGGAACTAGGTTGCGGCAGTTTTAGGTAGTGAATGGAGGCCTTTATGGTGAAGTTTTAGACAATGAATAGATGCGGCTGGACTGGGGCTTTTGGTCCGCAATGCAAGGGTCGGTTATGGGGCAGTTATGTGTGGTCAAGGGGCTTATGCGTGAGTTGTTAGGGCTGGATGGATAATCGTTGAAAGTGATTTTTGGAATGGGCAGATGGCTTGCGTGGGGTTTTAGAATAAGTGGTGCGCTGAAAGGCTATAGGGCAGTGGCGTTAGGTGGGCTGTTGGCTGATGTGTTGAAGGGTTGATGCCGAGTATATCTAGGGTTCTCTGGTGATGAGTTGAAGGGCATGTGGCTAGAGGCAGTGAGTTGAGTGGCGTGAATGGAGGCTTTTTTTGTTTGGTGAGTTCGTGAAGGGTTCGGCAGTAGTGTGGCGGCAAGAGCAAGAGAGCCTACGTGAGTGGAGGGTGATCAGCAATATGTTAAGTGTTGTGGCTGATTTATGGGTGAAGCTGGATCAAAAGAGAGGGTCTGTTTGATTGATGAGGGCAGATTGGTGTTGTGGCGTTGTCGGTGTGAGGCTTTTGTTGATGAATTGAGTGCTTTGTGTGCGTGTGTTTGTTACGTGAAGGAGGCAGTGATAAGGTGTTGTCGTGAGTTGTTCTGCTTGAGGGGAGTGAGGCGAGCTGGTGATGCTGTTGAAGGGCGTGAAGGAGCAGGCTGTAAAGGCTTTGAAAAATGGCTTCTTCACGTGTGATTAGGGTTTTTTATTTTGTTTATTCTTTGTGCCGTGAATGGTTGTATGTGGAGAGTCTGGTTGCTATCAATGTGTTTAGGGTTTGTGTTGGTTTTTGAAGTGCCGAATCAGTGAGGGAGAAGGAGAGAGGATCCGGAGAGTTTAGTTTATGTCATCTTTTATAGTAGCAGGTTAGGGTTTGGATTATTAGGGTTGTACATGGGTTTTTAAAAGGTAACAAAATCAATTAAATGAGGATTTATTTTATTAAAGGCAAGGAATAATTATAATTTGGGTGGGAATTTCTTAAATTAGGGGAGTGATTTAATTAAATTGGGAAGTGATTACTTTAATTTGATTTAATTTAATTTCACTTTAATTTGTTTTAATTAAATTTGGTTTAATTATTAGATTTAGTTTTAATTAAATTTCAATTTAGTTATTTAATTGGTTTTGATTTAATTTAATTAGCTTTAATTTGTGAATGTGTTTTAATTTAATTTAATTTAAGTTTAATTTGTGACATATATTTTAAATGTTTTAATTATTTAATTGTGAGATGTGTTTTAAATGTTTTAATTATTTAATGGGTTTGGTGTGTTTTAAAATAGAGGTCCAACAAGCGAACCCGAAACGAAACAAGCGAGTTAAATCCGACCAAATGCTAATTTCCAACTTTACCCTTCCAACGTCCGTTTCCCGCGGCTTTCTCAATCAAAGAGGTAGCGTCTCCATACGAGACTCATCATCGGGACTTATATGCAAAAATGCAGTGCCTACAAGCGTCCCCTCATCACAGTAGCAATAAATTTTATATTCATTTGTATAAATATTTTGAACAAATAGTTTTAATATAATATGTATTTTTTCTAAAAAAAAAATTCAATATAATAATAAAATAATTATTATAATATTTCGTAATTCTGTTATTAATCAGGAATTTTTTTCAATTAAATTAATTATTTTAGACCAAAAAGCAGTAAATTAATAATTTTAAAAAAAAAAACACATTTGTTAACTATTTTCGTCGAACTAGTCGACGCTAAATGTGCTTTTGGCGTCGAAATATTCGAAGCTAATAGTAAAAGAATCGCCGCTGTAAGTATACAAATATTATTTTTTTAATATACTTTAGCGTCGAAACTAAACGACGCTAAAAGTCTAACTTTTAGCGTCGAATTATTACGTCGCAATATCTGACCTATAGCGTCAGAAAATTTTATTTAGTGTCGAAATACATTGGACGCAAAATGGTAGTTTTTAGCGTCGAATATCTTTGTTTCGACGCTGAATATTATTATCGTCGATGTTTCGGCGTCCAATTTTTGCGTCTAATTAATTCGACGCTGTGGATTTTTACGTCGATTAGTTTCGACGCTTAAGGGCATAATTTTTGTAGTGATAGTAGGCATCTGTATCAACAAGAAAATAAGAACTAGAATCAGTAATAAGAAACTAATAACGTGATGCAACAAAAATGAGAATTTATTTTCCCAATATAAGTACGAAATCATATATATCAACAAGAACAATAAAGACAACCAAAATTAAACAGACGCTTATCAATTTAATCTCCATCAATTACACCTCTCCTAGAAACATAGCAGATAGAATAACGGAGAAGAATGGCTCCGTAGCCTTTGTCATGTGAGTGAACGAAACGGCCACTTTCCCAAGAATCATATTAGTAAAAGGTTGCCCAATGTGTGCACTATTGCAAGCGGCACAATAGCTGCAAGCTACCAAAACAACATTTCCGGCACAGCAAAAAATACAGGTACCTGGGCGCCGCTAATTTTTGGTCTATAAAAATTAAAAGTCCACATCAACAAAACCAGTAGCTATCCGGCACAGTCGTGGCCTTAACAATATCAAACACGGGAAGTCGTATCGGGATCGCGAAGAGGGACGAACAGTCCACGGGCGGAAACATGGAGGAATGAGTGGAAGAGAGGGTCCACGATCGGCGGAGAGGCGGAGAGCCGAGGGAGAGGACGAAACGACATCGGAATCGTGTCGTTTGAAACAGAAAGGCGCGTGGCCGAGCCTAGGGTTTGAAGATAATTTCCGTGGCTTGAGGAGTGGGAGAGTGTGAGGGATTTAGGGATTTGGGTGTGAATGGCGAAAGAGAAGGGAAAATCTTTTTATTTAAGTAGAATTAGAGACGGAAAATAATTCTGTCGCTATATGTAGCGATGGAATTTGAATTCCGTCGCTAAATAGCGATGAATTTGAATTCCGTCGCTAAATAGCGACGAAATTTGAATTTCATCGCTAAAAATTGCGACGAAATTTGAATTCCGTCGCTATAAATTGCGACAAATGTGAATTCCGTCGCTATTTATCGACGAAATTAAAATTCCGTCGCTATTAGAGACGGAATTCAAATTTTATCGCTATATAGAGACAGAATTTAATTCTGTTTCAATAGATAGAGACAGATTCATAATTCGTCGCTATTCCGTCGCTATTTTTCCCACTATTTCAAACCTGCCACTATTTGTTTACGGAATTTTGTGTTGGGGTTGGTGCTCAGAGCGCCAATTCCCGGTTGTATTTCTGTTAAATACTTCTGTAAAACATTATTATTATGAATAATATATGCAGTTTCTATAATATAATCTATTTTCTATATGGTAAAGACGTAATGACCCGAATGATTAGTCATGATACAGTTGCAAAAGCGTCGCAACGGACATTGAGAAGTATCATGACGTTGTCATTCTCAGACAGTTCCTGGTCAAGGTTTACACTACTTGGTCAGTATAGTAAACCCGTTGAGACCGGTACATGTCGTATACTGGAATATATGATTCCAATGGTTTCTCAATGAACCATTAGTCTTGGAGACTAGTATAGACGTGTAGGTGTTTATAGTGGATAAACACTGAACGACTCACCGAAGATTCTTAATGGATGGTACACCAGCGTCAATAAGAATCTTCTTGGGTTGAGTAGCACTTGTGATTCTTAGACTTGAGATGCCATTGTGGGCACATGAGACATCTTCTACACTTAGACGGCAGTCACGTCACCGATCTATTTAGATCAGACCTCCGCCTGTTCGTTGGGTAGATAGATCCTCAGGGTGTCCTATGTGTATCAAGATAGGATCCCCAGTTCTGTGTATCAGAGCATAGGTAGTCCATATGATTAGCAATCAGATAAAACCATGGGCCCGTGGTAAAGTTTAGAAGCTAGTTCTAAACATTCTTTTTGAGATTGCTAATAGAATAGTCGACTGGATAATCCCGATAGAGATTTGGCGTTTACATCTATATCTCTGGGATTTATCCGGATACCTGTGACGGAGGAATTATACATTTGCCATGACCTCGACCTGTATGGTTCAGCGAGATTATCCGTGATCGTCATAATCTACGGGTGGATAGATTATGGACACGAAATTTGATTTCGTGACGGATATACCTGAATCTAGAGAGTCTCAATAATGAAACATACTCGTAGAGCACTAGAGCAACATTAATAAATAATATTGATTATTTATAAAGTCGTTTAAAGGTTAAACGCAAGATACGTGCTAAAGGGACTAAATAGTCATTTGCCTAATTATTGTGTATTTACATTTAATACTTGATTAATTTAAATACACATTAATTAATAGTCAAAATGAGTTATTTGACTTATATCCTAAATGAATATATGTTTTTAATATTTAATGTAAATATTATACATATATTTAATATATTTGTATTTGATTAATTAATTGATTATTTAATTGTTAAATGATTAAATTAATTAAAATATAAATATCTTACATTAGGATATATTAAGTAAATGATATTAGTTGCTTTGTTGACTTTAATAAATATCTAATAAAGTTGTATTAGATATTTATGCAAGTTGATAACATTTGTTTGAAATGAAAATGAAATTAATTTTTGACTTGTATTTGGCTTTGTCATTTTCGGCCAAGGCAAATGGAACCAGTATATATTGATTTTCATTTCACTTTACAAATAACCTAATACACTTTACCAAAAAGAAAAACTCCATTGAAGACTTAAAGGAAGCTTGAGAAAGAAAAGAAAGATCAAAGAAAAGCTTGATTTTAGTAAGTTTTTTCAACTTGCTATTAGTAAGAAATTGTTCCTTAGTATCTAGGCAACATCTTGTGATGTTCTTAAGTCTTTCTTTTCTTTATTTCTTGTGTTTTTTTATGATGGAATTTTTATTGAAAGTGTTGAGCATGTATTGTGAAGGAAGGTTGTGACTATTGTAGTTGTAAGCTTTCTTTTAAGGTTTTGGAAACCATGTTGCTAATCTAGAGTTATTGACCCACTCTTAAATGACCTAGATTTGATCTTGAGTTGTTTCATTGTGTTGAGACTTGGATTGGATGGAAGAATGATGATTGAAGTAATTGATTTAATGTATTTGGTCTAATTTGTCCAATTTGAGGAAATTGAAAAATTAGGGTTCATGACCAATTCCAAATTTGGGGTTTTCATATATGTTGTGTATTTGATGTGTATATGATGCATATAAAGTTTCATGTTGATTGGATTACATTTGGATGTGTTTTGAGACATGAAATGACAAAGTGCACATTGTGCTCCTTATGGTGCTCTCGGCGGCTCGGCCTTGTGAGAGAAATTTGGGGATTTTGGTGCTTTTGGTGTTTTGATGTTTTGAACATCATAAGTTCATCTTAGAAATGATTTAGAATCATTCAAAATTGATTAGATCAATTTCGGACTAAAATGGACAAAAATACAAAGCAAGGGTAATTTGGTAAATTCACTTGAATATGATTCATTATTGAATTTTATTTCATAATTTGATTATTGGAATATTAAATAAATATGTTTATTTAATTAATCCGAGAAAAATTTTTGAAATCTGAAAATCGGATTTTCACCACCGCTTCCGCTGCGTTACCGAATTCACCCCCTAAAAACCCCTACAAAATGGTATCAGAGCGAGTCTGATTCTAGGCCACCTAATATGATTAGCCTTCATTGAATCAATGTTTAATCATGTTTTCTTGACTTTATGCATGCTTATTAGGATCTAAATTGGTTAGATTTAGGGTGTATGACACTTAGCGGAAAATCCCTAATTAATAAGGTTTGAATGTAATTATGTATTTGATGCATGTTATATGGTCCGTCTTGTCAATACGGTTTATGAATACTTCTTTGTGACTACATCCGAGACCGTGCCTCTGCTGTGAGGATGTAGCCGATAAAGATTTATTTATACCGGATGTATATCAGATACTAGATAAATTCAAGTAAAAGCGGAATTCTGAACGTGCCCTAGCTGTCAGGATTACGTAAGTAACTTGAGTTTATCATTGACGAGTTTAACCTTGGTACGTCTCCTTGTGGGCCTGCCTTCGCAGCGACAACGAGAAACGGCCAGGACCGGATACTTAGGAGTCATTAGTGAATGATTGACAAATGAGTTGTCTACCTGATGAATATACGTAGGCGAGACCGTGCCTCTGCTGTGAGCCGAAAT
The DNA here is from genome assembly GCA_019454045.1 of Zanthoxylum bungeanum. Lineage (NCBI taxonomy): Eukaryota > Viridiplantae > Streptophyta > Magnoliopsida > Sapindales > Rutaceae > Zanthoxylum > Zanthoxylum bungeanum. The sequence goes on from SKCR01043603.1 coordinate 9,840, forward strand.
ATATTCACGGGATCCACTTTTCACTATTAGTATTTAATTTAATTATTAAATATTTGTATTCTGTTTTGGGATTACAGTATTGCATGATTTAGTGGGAGGGGCATATTAGATTAAAAATCCATGATCTAGTTTATGCTTTTGATATTATATGAAACTGCTTAATTTCTGCTAACCGTTTTTCGTGATCTATATGATAGATTGGCGATGGCGGCACAATCCACAAATCAGTTTGCGCGTATGCTTGATGCGAACAAACTGAAAGGCGCTGAGAACTTTGCAGACTGGGAATTGGATTTGAGGATTGTCCTCGATTCCGAAAAGCTGGGTTATGTTCTTGAGGGTCCGTTGCCCCTTGCAGTGGGTGCGGATGCTTCGGAGGAGGAACGCCAAGTTTTTGAAACTTGGAAGGATGATGATTTAAGGGTTAAATCATACATCCTTAGTTCACTGTCTCCGAAACTCAAGCAACAGTACTATGGTATGTTAGATTCCTATAGTATGATGACGCGATTGAGACAATCGTTTGAGAACCAGGAACAAGTGATTGTTCACAAAGTCGCCATGGAACTGTTCCATGCGCGTCTGGATGAGGGGCAGAGTGTTAGCCCACATGTTCTTCAGATGATCGATTTGATCGATCAATTGAGGCAACATAATCTCATCCTGAATGACATTCTCGGTAGGAGTGTCATTCTTGGTTCACTACCAGCTTCATTTCGCCAGTTCGTGATGTACTTCAACATGCACGGGACTGTCTGTACCTACCAGGAGCTACATAGGATGTTGCTCACGGCAGAAGAGGACCTTAAGAAGGGAGTACCGACTCGCCCTCCTAGAACTACTTCTCTTTCGGCTTCTTCCCAAGGATGGTCCAAGGGAAAGAACAAGAAAGGCAAGAAGAAGAAGAAGGCTTTTGGTCCTCAACAACAGGCGAAGATTGCAAAGCCCAAAAGGGCTTCTGAAGACAAATGCCACCACTGCGGCAAAGTCGGGCACTGGAAAGGAACTGTCCTGATTACATTGCCCAGCTGAGGAGAGACAGAGCATCTACATCAGGTACTTTTATTTTTCCAGTTATTGATTTATCTTTGGCTTGTGAAGCCGTTACATCCAACTGGATTTTAGATTCTGCTTGTCCCATTCACATTTGCAATTCGTTGCAGGTGCTGAAGGAAAGTAGGAGGCTGAAGCCCGGGGAGATGCAGTTGCGGTTCGGGAGTGGAGACTCTTTGGATGCAGTTGCAGTGGGAGTATGCGAGATCTCATTGCCGAATGGGACACTTTTGTTAAATGACTGTCATTTTGTACCGGGATGTGTCGCTAATATTATATCACTTTTTGTATTGGATACAGAAGGCTTTTGTATTAATATTAAGAATAGTTCTTTATATTTATATGATAAAAATAATATTCAGATCCTTTGTTGTCCAAACCAGCATGGTCATTATACATTGCAAGCTTCAAAAGATATATTAAATACTGGAGTTAATAAACGTAGTTTACCTGTAATTAATAATACTGAACTTTGGCATATGAGACTTGGTCACATTGGCGTTAAACGCCTTACCCAATTGGTTAGGAATGGTTTGATATCAGATCTTACCATTGAATCCTATCCAACTTGTGAATCCTGTATTCAGGGTAAGATGACCAAAGCCCCATTTTCTGGTGTTGGACACCGCGCCACTAACTTACTGGAACTCGTACATTCTGATGTATGTGGTCCACTAAGTCAAACTGCTCACAGTGGTTATTCGTACTTCGTTACCTTTACCGATGATTTGTCACGGTACGGTTATGTGTATTTGATGCGACATAAATCGGAAACCTTTGAAAAGTTCAAAGAGTTCCGAAATGAAGTAGAAAAACAAACTGGTAAATATATTAAATGCCTTCGATCAGATCGAGGCGGTGAATATATGAGTGGTGAGTTCATGGATTATATGAAGGAGAATGGGATTCTCGCTCAATATACTCCTCCAGGTACACCACAGCACAATGGTGTATCTGAAAGGAGAAATCGGACTTTATTGGATATGGTCCGATCGATGTTGAGTTTCACAGATTTGCCCTATTACTTATGGGGTTACTCTCTCTTAACAGCCGCACATCTTTTGAATAAGATTCCTTCAAAGGCTGTTCCTACGACACCGTATCAGATATGGTTCGGTAGGAGACCAAATCTTAATTATATTAAGGTTTGGGGTTGTCCTGCCTATGTCAGGGTGACTCAGCAAGATAAGCTTTCGCCTCGAGGGCAAAAGTTTAGGTTTGTTGGATATCCTTCGAATACGAGGGGATATCTGTTCTATGATACCGAGCATCGAAATGTGTTCGTAGCTCGCTTCGCAAAATTTCTAGAAGTAGAATTTTTGTCAGAAGGTGGTAATCATAGACAGGTTGAGCTTGATGAAGTCCAACCTGAAAACAACGAACCAACGGAGGAACCTGAAGTTCAAGTAGATGAAGGACCTTCAACACACACACTCCGTAGGTCGGAAAGGGTATCTAGACCTCCTGAACGCTTGTATTTGATACAAGAAAAGAGTCTGGATGTTCTCTTAGTTGAAGAGACAGATCCTTTCACCTATAGAGAATCGATGTTGGACATCGACTCCGTGAAATGGCAAAGTGCCATGAAATCCGAGATAGACTCAATGCATGAAAATCAAGTTTGGGACTTGATTCCGCTTCCCGAAGGAATTGTTCCTATCGGTTGTAAATGGGTTTACAAGAGGAAGCGCGGGCCTGACGGTAAGGTTGAAACTTACAAGGCCCGACTGGTAGCAAAAGGTTACACGCAGCGACCTGGCGTCGACTACGATGAAACTTTTTCGCCGGTAGCAATGCTTAAGTCTATCCGGATTTTGCTTTCTATAGCTGCGTATCATGACTACGAGATTTGGCAAATGGATGTCAAAACGGCTTTTCTAAATGGATTTCTTGATGAAGAAATCTATATGGAACAGCCGGAAGGTTTCACGTCCAGCGAAACCTCGGGTATGGTATGTAAGCTTAAGAAGTCCATTTATGGACTTAAACAAGCTTCACGAAGTTGGAATCTTCGATTCGACGAGATTATTAGATCGTCTGGTTTTCTCAAGAATTCGGAAGAATCCTGTGTGTATCAGAAGGCCAGTGGGAGCATGGTCGTATTTTTAGTCCTATATGTTGATGACATCCTAATCATTGGGAATGATTTAGGTATGTTGCAAAGCGTCAAAGCGTACCTCTGTAAGAATTTCTCCATGAAGGACCTGGGAGAAGCTTCCTATGTTTTAGGGATAAAACTCTATAGAGATAGACAAAGGAGGCTGATTGGGTTATCCCAATCAACGTACATAGATAAGATCTTGGAACGGTATAGTTTTGGTAACTGTAAGACAGCAAACATACCGTTCAGACATGGGATTCATCTTTCTAAGAAGATGTGTCCACAAACAGAAGATGAGAAGGTTAGAATGTCTAACCAACCTTATGCTTCGTGTTTGGGTAGCATAATGTATGCCATGTTATGTACGAGGCCTGATATCAGTTTCGCTGTTAGCGTAACTAGTCGATATCAGTCCAATCCAGGTAATGACCATTGGATGGCCATTAAACATATCCTAAAGTATCTTAAAGGTACTAAGGATAAGTTAATAATTTATGGAGGAAACGAACTGCAGGTTAATGGGTATACAGACTCCGATTTCCAATCGGATCCCGATGATAGAAAGTCTACATCTGGATTTGTCTTTACCCTTAACGGAGGTGCAGTTTGTTGGAAGAGTTCCAAACAGGGATCGACAGCTGATTCCACCACTGAGGCGGAATATATTGCAGCTTCTGAAGCTGCAAAAGAGGCTGTGTGGATAAAGAACTTTATCACAGAATTGGGAGTTGTCCCAAGTATCGAGAATGCGATTCCGTTATACTGTGATAATACTGGAGCCATTGCGCAAGCAAAGGAACCGAGGGCGCATCAGAAGTCGAAGCATGTGGAACGCAAGTACCACATCATTCGAGAGATCGTGTCGCGAGGGGATATTGTCGTGTGCAAGGTACCGAGTGAAGATAATGTAGCAGACCCGCTGACGAAGGCCATACCTCCGAAGTTGTTTGATAAACACGTGGAGTCGATGGGTATTAGATACAATCGATATTGGCACTAGAGCAAGTGGGAGATTTTGTTGGGGTTGGTGCTCAGAGCGCCAATTCCCGGTTGTATTTCTGTTAAATACTTCTGTAAAACATTATTATTATGAATAATATATGCAGTTTCTATAATATAATCTATCTTTCTATATGGTAAAGACGTAATGACCCTAGAATGATTAGTCATGATACAGTTGCAAAAGCGTCGCAACGGACATTGAGAAGTATCATGACGTTGTCATTCTCAGACAGTTCCTGGTCAAGGTTTACACTACTTGGTCAGTATAGTAAACCCGTTGAGACCGGTACATGTCGTATACTGGAATATATGATTCCAATGGTTTCTCAATGAACCATTAGTCTTGGAGACTAAGTAGTAGACGTGTAGTGTTTATAGCGGATAAACACTGAACGACTCACCGAAGATTCTTAATGGATGGTACACCAGCGTCAATAAGAATCTTCTTGGGTTGAGTAGCACTTGTGATTCTTAGACTTGAGATGCCATTGTGGGCACATGAGACATCTTCTACACTTAGACGGCAGTCACGTCACCGATCTATTTAGATCAGACCTCCGCCTGTTCGTTGGGTGTAGATAGATCCTCAGGGTGTCCTATGTGTATCAAGATAGGATCCGTCAGTTCTGTGTATCAGAGCATAGGTAGTCCATATGATTAGCAATCAGATAAAACCATGGGCCCGTGGTAAAGTTTAGAAGCTAGTTCTAAACATTCTTTTTGAGATTGCTAATAGAATAGTCGACTGGATAATCCCGATAGAGATTTGACGTTTACATCTATATCTCTGGGATTTATCCGGATACCTGTGACGGAGGAATTATACATTTGCCATGACCTCGACCTGTATGGTTCAGCGAGATTATCCGTGATCGTCATAATCTACGGGTGGATAGATTATGGACACGAATTTGATTTCGTGACGGATATACCTGAATCTAGAGAGTCTCAATAATGAAACATACTCGTAGAGCACTAGAGCAACATTAATAAATAATATTGATTATTTATAAAGTCGTTTAAAGGTTAAACGCAAGATACGTGCTAAAGGACTAGATAGTCATTTGCCTAATTATTGTGTATTTACATTTAATACTTGATTAATTTAAATACACATTAATTAATAGTCAAAATGAGTTATTTGACTTATATCCTAAATGAATATATGTTTTTAATATTTAATGTAAATATTATACATATATTTAATATATTTGTATTTGATTAATTAATTAATTATTTAATTGTTAAATGATTAAATTAATTAAAATATAAATATCTTACATTAGGATATTTAAGTAAATGAATTAGTTGCTTTGTTGACTTTAATAAAATATCTAATAAAGTTGTATTAAGATATTTATGCAAGTTGATAACATTTGGTTTGAAATGAAAATGAAATTAATTGACTTGTATTTGGCTGGTCATTTTCGGCCAAGGCAAAATGGAACAAGTATATATTGATTTTCATTTCACTTTACAAATAACCTAATACACTTTACCAAAAAGAAAAACTCCATTGAAGAAACTAAAGGAAGCTTGAGAAAAAAAGAAAGATCAAAGAAAAGCTTGATTTTAGTAAGTTTTTTCAAACTTGCTATTAGTAAGGAAATTGTTCCTTAGATCTAGGCAACATCTTGTGATGTTCTTAAGTTTTCTTTTCTTTTATTTCTTGTGTTTTTGATGATGGAAGTTTTATTGAAGTGTTGAGCATGTATGTGAAGGAAGGTTGTGACTATTGTAGTTGTAAGCTTTCTTTTAAGGTTTTGGAAACCATGTTGCTAATCTAGAGTTATTGACCCACTCTTAAATGACCTAGATTTGATCTTGAGTTGTTTCATTGTGTTGAGACTTGGATTGGATGGAAGAATGATGATTGAAGTAATTGATTTAATGTATTTGGTCTAATTTGTCCAATTTGAGGAAATTGAAAAATTAGGGTTCATGACCAATTCCAAATTTGGGGTTTTCATATATGTTGTGTATTTGGATGTGTATATGATGCATATAAAGTTTCATGTTGATTGGATTACATTTGGATGTTTTGAGACATGAAATGACAAAGTGCACAATTGTGCTCCCTTATGGTGCTCTCGGCCTTGTGAGAGAATTTGGGGATTTTGGTGCTTTTGGTGTTTTGATGATGTTTTGAACATCATAAGTTCATCTTAGAAATGATTTAGAATCATTCAAAATTGATTAGATCAATTTCGGACTAAAATGGACAAAAATACAAAGCAAGGGTAATTTGGTAAATTCACTTGAATATGATTCATTTGAATTTTATTTCATAATTTGATTATTGGAATATTAAATAAATATGTTTATTTAATTAATCCGAGAAAAATTTTTGAAATCTGAAAATCGGATTTTCACCGCTTCCGCTGCGTTACCGGATTCACCCCCTAAAAACCCCTACATTTTGTCCACGCTAAATTCCCTAGCTAATGTTGTAAATCCTTTCAATTCTGTCGCTATTCTATTTCACTCTAATATTGAAACAGATTTTTTTTTGTGTTTAGTGTGTTGTTTGGTTGTTTTATTTTGAAACATTGGCTTCTCATATTCGCTAATTCTGTATTTTCTTGTATTATCAGTGGTATTCTTTTTTTAGATAGAGATAAAATCCCGTGCAAGAAGACTACACGGGCCTGCGAAGGCCCGATACATTATGACGAGTAAATTGATAATTTTCATATCTATGATTAAATGAGACGAATATAAATATGAATACCCTATATTATATCTGACCTATGATCATCCTAAATTTTATGTTTGTTTGTTAATAGAGATTGTGACATATCATATATTCCAAAAAATATAGGAAACCGAAATCAACATTTAATGTCTATACCTAACAATAGCCGAAAAAATACATTATGAGTAATCGTCGAAAACAAAGAGAAAGTAGTGTGAGAACCTTTGTGGCTTTAACTTCACAAATTAGCAATGGCAATGTCACCACCAATCTCACTTGGGGGAATGAACTTATTATTGTTAATACGATGACTTAATAAAATAAACACAAATTATAGTCTTACTTTGACCAAGATCTTATTAGTTCTTTATGTTTGCACATTAACGCAGGTTTAAGAGTGATATTTAACTAACGTTTTTTAATCAATTATCAAGAAATTTTAAATAATTTTAATTTTAAAAAATATTTTTAATGTGATTTTAAATCATCCCAAACAAATTCATAATCTTCTCAAACTATATAAACAAAGACAAAAGAAATATATTTGCGACAAAAATGATATTTTTCCAGACGCACACTTGATTTTATTGTTGGATAGACAAAAATTATGCTACGACATAAAATTTTTATTTATTCGAGAACGAAATCAGTTGTGTGCGTCGGAAATAGTAGCATTACTCTATTTCACACCCAAATGCCCACAACTTATTGCTTCCTCAGAGTTTTTTTTATTTTTTATTTAAATCTATAAATAAATAAAATATTATATATATATTATATATTTAATATAATATATATATAATATATATATATATATATATATATATTCCTAATAAAATTTATATTAGCATATGCTGAGGACCTTTTGATATGCATGTTAAATAAACTTGTTAAAATAGTTCAAATCTAGAATAATTAACAAAAATCGTGTTTGGTTGGCAATAGTAAAGTATTTTTTTGATAAGTACATTTCTACACACATGTGGCTTAGGTGGACGCTTAATATTATATTTTGGGATTTATTGAGAGTATAAATTTCTATAATCATAATTAAATTTAGAAATATATTTAATATAATTCGAAAATCTAGACGCGATAGCTTTATCCTACACTTGAGGAGATATATATGTTCACATTAATATTTGGAGAGAGATATCTACTCACACATGGCTTGCACGGACATTTAATATTATAATTTAGGGTTTATTGAGAGTATAAATTTATATAGTATAGTTTAGTTATAAGTCTACCGAATATAGTTCGAAAATTCTCTTCTAGAGCTGATACCTCTACCCTACACTTGAGATATATTTGTTCGCATTAATATTTGAAGAGACATTTACTCTTATTTAAGAATGGCTATAATCCACTAGAGAAGGATTTAGTATGTCTTTTGAGATGAATTGTGAGGGTGTGATATTAAAAATCCAAACTCATTGTAAGTAGTAGGAAGTTTCATAAGGAGTCAAACCCAGCAGACATCCACACAAGGTATTGAACCAAACACACCATAGGAAGAAGATAAACATTCTGCATAAAAATAAAAAGGGAAAAATAAAATATAATTAAATAAACCTCTGTTTTCCCTTGTTTACAAAATGAGGACTGTGATTTTTTCATGATAAAAGACCATCAATGTGATTTCGTTAGTCAGCAAAAGTCAATAAATTCGATAATACTATTTGTGATTGCTAACGTGGCATGATGTCTGTTGTCGTGTTTGAAGAGTCGACAACTACATCGACGGCCACACTAACACTTGAAAATTCTCATCCTTATTAGATCAATGTCCTACAAAATTTCTTGCATAATCTCTCTGATAGTGTTTTCTATCTCTCACACCAAATGGTGTGTTACTCTTGTCATGAATCAGAATAGATCCTTTTCTTTCATTTCACTTTTAGGAGACAAACCCACCATACCATGTTATCTCCATAATATTTGGTCATTGGATGAGTAGAATTGTGAGACACTGGTTTCCTCAAATTTATGTCATTGTTTTGTGCTTGGGTTTTCCAAGAGCGGAGGCATGATTTTATTTCGGGAGTGACTAAATTTTATTTTTTCATATAATATTGGTGGGTTAAATATATCATTATTTTTTAAAAGAAAAATATGAGAGATTATGAGATCCGTACAAAATTTAATATGGACAGCCCACTCCTAAAGTCATTCCTAGCGTTGACTTACCCAACTTAGATCTTGTTACACCATTCCCAAAGAAAGCAAACATATTTTTCTAAGGAATACTTACTAATCTAAATAAGGAATTATGTGGCTTCTGGGTTTAAATCTCTGCAAGCTGTGAAAATTTCTCCCATCCGTTCATTAAAATGATTTTCTTTCACAGGCACAAAGGGTTTTCCAGATACAGTTTTAAGTATGCTCTGCCATTTTTCTTGAGTCTCCAAAATTTAATTTTAAGAATTAGTAATTTATGTTCTAAATAGTGCGAATTTAGTATTGATAAATATGTTGTAAAAACCATACATACTGCCATCTCTACTTGTTTTTTGGATGGTAAAATACAGATCAGGATCTAGATCGGTAAAAAAAATATGCGGATAATATACATGCGGATCTCCGACCATCATGATGGGCAAAAAAAAAATTGTTTTTAGCTTAAATGTTGGAGGTTCAAATGTAATTTTTTCTTTAGCGAAATTCCTCGATGTGATTTTGTTATAAATATTTTTTTGATAAATGTTATAAATATTTTGATTTTTAATGTAAAGCATGAGATAAGATATAGCAATTAGGACATTTTATTCCGAACCGATCATGTCTAGTTTCATCTCGATTGTGATTCGCAACGTAAAAATAGTCTCGAATCTCGACCGATTTTTTTAATTAGGATAAAAATTCATTCAGAATCCCAAAATTCTTCTACGAACCAAACCTGTAACACAGGAAAGCCGAATATATATTTTTTTCGATAATAATTTTAAACATGGATTATACTTTATTTTAAAATATGAAAACACTTTTGTTAAAGTTCATCAAATATCGAGGAGCTTCCCTGTGTGTTTTGTAGGTCTTGGGAGTTATACCAATCTGGCGGTTTGAGGCCTCTGTAGCTTTACGGTGAACCTTGAGAAAATATTATATTACTACTACATTAAGATTCTTTTTTTAATCATTAGAATCTAAAATTTACTTGAGTTTTTAGATACACATATAAACATATGGTTTAGGGTTTTAATTCAAGAAATATATACACACACTTAAATGACTAAGATCATCAGATTATAGTCAAACTTCAATATGAAAAAACCAGTCCTCTCAAAAGTTGTTACCAAAACTGTACATATTATCATATCCATTACCCAAAGCAGGAAAATATTACTACAATAATGAGAAAGCTTATATTAGGGCGTATTTGTTCACTTTGGACCTTCACATGTCCCACCCATGGTACCATGGTCAACACTCATATGGACTCCGTGTGCCTGGATTCGAGACGCATCACCCAAATGAGGAGGCATCCTTAGGGAACAAATATGCGCAAGACAAGTGGAAGCCCAAAGTGGACAAATACGTCATAATATGAGCTTTCTCAAATATGAAGAATTTCATTATGATACAATATTATAATAGATGTATTATTATGTAAGCCTTTTTTTTTTTGTTATTTCATAAGAACTGATGTAATGGAGCTACCTTTCAGAAATTCTACTGCATGTTGGGCTGTTCATCCTCCCAGAGTTCTACCATAAGCACTCTCAAGAACTCTGGTAAAAAAAATATTATTATTATTATATTATTCCTTTATGTATATGAATTAATTAAATAATTCTAATGCAAGTTTTGTTTTTGTTGGGTTGGGTTGGACAATATATAGATGCTGATGAAGAAGCTGTACGTTGTAAGAATGCATGCACTGAGCTCTGCAACGAGGGTTCTTCTCATGAAGTGTATGATGCTTAAGGAGACATGCATGCATGCATGCATGCACGAGCACTGACGTCTATCTTCAATAATTTGTCATTTCATTGTCATGATGAAATGACAGCTATAAATAAAGTCAGTGTTTATTATCTCCAATAATTTGCACGAGCACTGACGTCTATAAATAAAATCAGTGTTTATTAATTATCTCCTCTAATAAATAAAAATGGGTTAATCCTGTCCATTAATGTTTTCTAGATTTCATTATGGTTGTGTTTGGCAACTTATAAAATTAATACCCAAAAAAATTCAATATTTAAATTTTGAAAATCAATTTCAATACACAACACTAATAATTAAATACAATTTTTAAACTCAATATTTACACAAATAAATTATATAATATCATCTTTAGTTATAACTAGACAAATAGCGACTATTTGATAAGACCGATACTGATATATGCAATCATCTGATATCCTTTGTAATTCTTTATTTCATATTCGAAGCCTATCTAGTATATATTAAACCGCATATATCAAATATTTTATTTTACAAATACATTGTCATGTATTTGAAATATCCGTCCAAATTCTCATCCTTAATTGAAATGAGTTTGTATAGTAAAAAAAAAAAAAAAAGATAGGAGAGTGTATGAATTCAGTGAATATCGATTCAAATTATCCCATCAATACCATTTAATAATAAGATTTGGATTTGTTGTTAAGTTAAATTTAATGCTGTGTTTTTTTAAATTATGATTGATAGTTATTAGATAAGAATTTATAACTAATTGAATTTTAATCATCCATTATTATACATGTAGGCATGATAAAAAAAAAAAAATTATAAGTGTTAGTTTCATATTTATTGGCAATATCCGTAACAAAATAAGTTCAATTGAGTTGTAATAAGTCTTGCAGAACTTGGAGTAATTGGACTGATATTTGGCAGACTGAGCATGAAGGAATCAGATTTGCGTTCGTGCTACGTTCGTGTATACATTCGAACGAGTGGAATTAGTGTCACGTTCGTGTTTGGATTCGAACGAAACTTGACAGAAGATTCACGTGTATAATGTGTTCATCAGTTCATTCGAACGAAACCTTCCGGTAGTTTGCATTCAAGGATACGTTCAAACGAGTATGCGGAACAAGCACCTGTTCGACACGCGTTCGAGTGGCCTTCAAACACTCGTACGTAAGTGAACTATTTTTGGACACGCTTTAAGACTATTTTGCACTTCGAACCCTTATTTTTTGCCTTACCTATATAAAGAACCTTATAGCCACCTTCACAAACGTTGAAAACACAATCTCTCAAAGCCTCAAACCTTCATAGCTTTTCAACTCTTCATTCTTACCTTGAAGACTTCTTTGATTTTATTGTCTTCTCTGTTTTGGTGAGATCGATCTTTATTAAACCGTCAACACAACCAAACTCAATTTCCTAAATCTTCAGAGTTCTTGAGGTGGAAAATTGGTAGTCGGAGTTTCGGCGTTCAGAGCTTGCAAAGTTGATCCGCTCAGAGACCTCAGAGATTCTGAAGAAAATCATGGGGTACGGGCTCGATGAGTTCTTCGAGTTCTTGCAGTCTAGAGGTTTTAGAGTCGGCGGAGCTGCTGTCATAAGTCTTTTACCATCACTACAAGCCTTTCTCATTATAGTGGATTTTGGCTGGTAGCCTAGATACTCTGAGTGGTATTTTACTTAATTTCACGATTTTTCCACTTCGTCACCAAAATAATTGTGTTGATTTTGTTTATTATTTTATTATTCTGCATTATATTATAATTGCAAAAAGTTAAGGGTGTTTGTTGTGAATTCATAAAGACAATAAATAAAACTTATTTTAATTTATTGTACTTAATTCCGCATAGGATCATAACTTAGACTAAAATTGAACGTTCAATAAGAAATTGAATGATATTGGATCCAAATTCTTAATAATGAATATAGCATATAAGCGCAAGCTTGAATTATTCACTACAAAAAAAGGGCCTTTAGCGTCGAAAACTTTTCGACGCTAAAGTACAAATTTTTGACGCTAAAGGTTATTAGCGTCGAAATTTTCGACGCTAATTTTCGACGTTAAACTTGGACGAGAAAGACAATTAGCGTCGAAATAAAAAATTTCGACGCTAAAGTACAATATTTTGCGTCAAAAATATTTCGACGTTAAAACATGTATTTGGCGACGAATAATTTCGACGCAAAAAGTTGACTTTAGCGTCGAAATATCGACGCTAAATGTGATATAATATTAAAAAATAATATCATTTTATTACCTTTAGCGTCGAATATTTCGACGCTAAAAGGTTAAGAATATTATATTACAAATTAATCTAAAACTAATTTCATTACAAAGTAATTAAATTTGTTATAAAATTATTACAAATTTTTTACTAAAAATTTTATAATAATGACATTTTTCTTGTAAAACTAAAATTACAATTTTAAATCACAATAAAAAATATAAAATGATATTTTTTATTGATATAAAAACTAAAATTACAACATTTACATCACAACAAAAAAAGATAAATGATAAAATCAATGATAAAATACAATTTTCCATCTTCAACTTTAATTTTCTTCATTATCATCATTTTCACCATTCTTCATCTTCATATTCCCCTACAAAAAAAATAAATAAATTTAGATGTGAATATAAATACAAAACAAAACAAACAAGAAAACATTTAAGGAAAATAAATTTAGAGAGGAAATAGAGTATGAGAGAAAGAAGTGATAATAGAAGAAATGAAAGAGCAAATGAATTTATAGGCAAAAAAACCTTTAGCGACGAAAAGATTTCGTCGCTAAATTCTCAAATAGCGGAATTTTTTTCCGCCAAAAGTTTGATCTTTAGCGTCGAAATATTTGACTTTTAGCGTCGAATATTCGTCGCTAAATGTCAAAATTTACTTTAAATTTATTAGGCGGTAATTTCAAATTTTTTAAGGGAATTCGAAAATTTTAAAAATTACCTTAGCGTCGAAATTTACATTCGACGCTAAAGTTGTACCTTTAGCGTCAAAATTTACATTCGACGCTAAAGGTTGAACCTTTAGCGTCGAATTTTTTTGACTTTTAGCGTCGAAAATTAGTCGCTAAATGTCAATTAAATTTGAATTTATTAGTCGATAAATTCAAAATTTTTAAGGGGGAATTCGAAAAATTAAATTAAACTTTAGCGTCGAAATTTAGATTCGACGCTAAGGTTGAACCTTTAGCGTCCAAATAAATATTTCGACGCTAAAGGTTCATTCCTTTACGTCTAAATAATTTTTTGTCGCTAAAGGTTAAACCTTTAGCGTCGAATCTAAATTTCGACGCTAAAAGACTAAACCTTTAGCGACGAATCTAATTTCGACGCTCAAGAGTTTATTGGCGTCGAAAAAAATTTCGACGCTAATGTTTGGACGCTAAACGTCTATTTTGTTGTATTGATTCAACTGATTCAGAAACTAAATTAAAATTTATAATAGCTGATTTTCTATATGATTACGTAGATCCAATCAGCCATTGTTTATGCCATGAAGAAGTCTTAAATGTTTTTGGTTTTCCTATCTTATGATTGATGTTGATTAAATTCTTAAAATAGTTAAAAAAATATATATTTATATTCAATAATAATTTTGACATATAATTACATCGATCTTGTTTATGGTCTTTGTTTAATCGTTTGAAAGCATTTTGTAAAATAATATCGAGACTCGATGGAATCGATGAAAATGGTAAAATATAGAGTAAATAGGGGTAAAAACAAAATTAAGAGGCGTGTCCCGATATTGGAACGCGCGTTGAGACTCGCCAAAGAACAAAAATGAGGCAGAGGGACTGAATTGCTAATATTATCGCGCCGTGACATTGGACATTGCGCGTTGCAATGAAAATCCATGCCCGCGCGACGTAGCCTTATGAGCATCGCGACTCTTAACAACAGGCATTGGTCAGTGAAATCACTCATGTTACGCAAGCGCACGTATCATTTAAGTAGTATAAAATGTATTGATCCCACGATGACTTACTTTAGCTATTAATTTATAAAGTTAAATGTTTACAAGTACCTAATAGATTGGTTTGTTGATTGGATGGTGATTTTTGCTAAAACAAGTAAAGAAAACAATGCGAAAGTAAATTAAAGGAAAATTCAATATTATAAAACTATCTAGGATTGTGAATCCTTCCAATATCTTTTAAAGATGAAGTGGTTAACTCATGTTTGTGTAATATATCGGTTTATTAACCTGGAACACGAACATATGCAAAAGCCTCTTTCGATTGTCAGATACAAATATGCAGTGTAACCCAATTAACTATATTCATATGTTAACCAAATTATATGAATTCATTAAGATTAAATTCCAATTATGGCTACCCTTGCCCGACAGGTAAATTCCTATCCAGTAAGGAAATCTACCTAAAGGTCATCATGACCCGAGCTGAGATCATGAGTTATTGAGTCTAGGGCTAAACCTAAAATCCATTTTCCGAGTTCATTTAAGTTTACCAAATAAATCTTATTAGTGGCCAATTAATAAGAATCATTAAGCTTAAGGCTCAATAAATAAACCTTATATTACCCAAGACACAAAATAACAACTTATAAAACGGTGATATTGGAATTCATCACAACCCTAGATAAGAGGTTTAGTTACCACACATAACTATGACTATTAAGACATAAATAATGTAAATGACATAAAATAAAAGCTAGAAATTAAAAAGGTAAATAAAGCAATAAAGAAAATGCTGGGGGTTAGAGTATCCATTTTTATTACTTCTAATTTAGAGATCTCCTTTATTATAATATATAAACTTTGCATGACATTACCAACCGACCATATAGGCGGTATCCTGATTAAGTCAAATTTATGATTAATTCCAACCGACCATAAAGGCGGTATCCAATTTAGTCAGGTTAAAATCAATTTAATTAAGTCCAACCATTAAGTCAAGTTTTAAAATACTTTATATATTATAATTAAGGGAGATTAATCTAAATATTAGTAATAAAAGCTTAACCTTTCACCCAGCAGATGAGAGTTACCTCATCATATTGAAAAGTAAGATAAAGGAAGAACTATTGCATAAAATAAAAATTAAATACAAGAAAGGTATAAATAAACAAACAAGATACCATCTTCTTAATATTCTTAAGGAAATCCCGAGAAGAAGTTATGAATTTTCTTCTGATTTCGACCTCAATTTATAAGTAAAATTTTTATCCACGTGTCCCGACGCAAAACCCTTGCGTGTCGCGACGCACCGTTGATTTATTGAGATGATGACATGTAGTTGTCGGCAGAATTATTGGCTGGGTGTCACGATACGAAAAGATTGTGCCCATTACGATGCTGACGTAAGAAATGATGCGTGTTGCTGATGAATGTCGACAGCATATGATGATGACACGTGTCTGGCGCATTTAGCAGATTTGCTGTGATGTTGACACATGGCGGCGCATGTTAGCAAGTGCGTATGATAGCAAGCTTTCTTTGATTTTGACACGTGTCCGATATATTTTAGCAGTCGCGACACAGAAAGTTTGCACGTCGTAATGTGAAAAGATGATTTTATCCTTTTTGTCCGTTTTTCGCTGTTCTGCCCCCGATTTGATTCCAATGAGTTCTGAGACCTTATTTATCTATAAAATACACAAAATATATCAAAATATTCATAAAACTCAAGAAACTATACAAGATATTAAGTAAAAGGGACGGTAAATATTGATATATTTATCGCTCATCGGGCACGCGCGTCGCGACATTGGGACATTCATGCCGCAATGCGCCCATATTTTCTAGGCTGTTCAAGAAGTGTACTAAAGAATTGACCACAGCCCCCTATATAAAAGTAGCTCATTTCATGCCTAAAACAACAGTTTGGAGAGAGTCTCATACCCTAATTTCAGTGCCTTTAAGGTGATTTTGGAGAATAAACAAAGCACATCAAAGGATCATAACTCAAAATCTCAACATCAATGAGCGAATGATTGATGATCTTGACATAGTTTCTTCTTTCTTTTGACTTCTTAATATTTTCTTCATTATTGAATATCTATTTTGAATTTATAAGCATGTGTAATAACTAGATCTATAATCTAGGGTTGTGATGAAATCCAATATTTATGAGTTTATAAATTGAATTTTCTTATATCTTGTTTGATAATTTGGCTTGTTTATTAAATCTAGATCTTAATGCTTCTTGTTGCTTGATCACCAATAGGATTGATGTGGTAAACTTATATGAACTTGACAAAGAGATTTTAGGTTTAGCCTTAGATTTAGTAGCACACAATCTCATCTTAGGGATTTTATTCCAGGATAGAAATATATATGTAGGGCGGGTGTAGCCATAATTTGAACTTGACCTTAATGAATTTGGGGTTTCTTAGTTAACATAGAAATATAGTTAATTAAGTTACTTTAAATATTTGAACTTGACCATGGAAAGAGGTTGTTGATATCTTAGTGTTCCAGGTTAATAAGCCAATGCATTATATAAGTATAGGAGATTCAATTCATTTTTAGATTAATATTGAGTGGTGATAAGTGCATGAAAGTGTACTTTGAACATCACTAACTTGACTTAATTATTATGTATTTAATCTTAATTAGAGTTTATTTTGTACTTTGTTATTAGAAGCAATGGAATATGAAGTTTGAATGAATTACGCGTGTGATGAGTGGTAATTATATCACTATTTCCCACTCATTTAACCTAATATTTTGTTTAGTTTCTCGAGTTTTATGAACGTTTTGATATGTTTTTCTTTATTTTGAAGATAAAAATAATATTCGGACTTAATGGAATCAACTCGGGGCTAAAACAATGAAATTCGGAGGAAAAAAGGTCAAAAATGAAAATTTACTGTACGCGTCACGAAGTATAGTCCTAAATTCTAATTTTGCGCAAGTTTCGTATTTTGGCCATAACTTTTTTCATCCGATATCCGATTGAGCTGATTCAAGTTGCAGATTGAATAAGACTTGAAGATCTACAACTTTGAAAGTCAAAATAATTTCGAATTCTGAAGTTTCCATGGCCGAAAATGATGAACAATCCAATGTATTTTGTGTAACTACTATAGTCATTTTCAAAATATAAAATAAAAAAATAAAAATTGTCAAACTTCCAATGTTTGGTGCCATGTTTGGTGGAGCAATCGGTGGAGAAATTGGTGGAAGCCTTTAGATTTTTCTATAAATACCAAGCCATTTAATTTGTAATTCTCATGCTTTCCTTAGGTTTTTGTAAGGAATTTAAGGATTGCATCTTGTTTTTTATTTTTAGTAATTTAAATTATGTATTTTTATTTTCAGTAATAGTAGTAGTTTCTTTTCTTCTTCATTTCTTTTCTTTTTATGTTTTGTAGTTAGATTTCCGTTGGGGGAATGGTGAAACTTTTATTATTTTAGTTTATATCAATCTCCCTTAATTATAATATGGAAATTATAATTTAACATAAAAGGATTACCGCCTTAATGGCTGATTTTATTTATTTGACATAAAATAACACCGCCTATATGGCTGGTCTTTAGGTGACAGATAATTACCGCATATATGGATGGTTTATGGATAAATAATAATACCGCCTTTATGGTTGGTCTGACTTAATTAAAATATGACTTAATGAGGATACCACCTATATGGTCGGTTGGTAATATCACAGATAAATTTTATATTATAATAAGAGAGATTTCTAAATTAGGAATAGTAAAGGTGGATCCCCCAACCCCCATCATTTTATTTTTTATTCTAGGGAAGTGATGAAACACAATATCCACACTTAATAATTGATTTTCTTTTTATGAGTAATTCTTTAGTTTGTTTATTGAGTCTTAAGCTTAATGCTTCTTGTTAATTGGCCATTAATAAGAGTGATTTGGTAAACTTAAAATGAACTTGGAAAATGGATTTTAGGTGTCAGCCTTAGATTCAATAGTCCACGATCTTCCTTGAGGATAGATAACCCTTTAATAGATTTCCTTACAGGATAGGAATATACCTGTTGGGCATGGGTAGCCATAATTGGAACTTGAACTTAATGAATCCAGGTAATTTGGTTGACATAGACATATGGTTCAATTGGGTTATACTGGATATTTGCGTCTGACCATCGGAAGAGGCTTTTGCATATCATCGTGTTCCAGGTTAGCAAACTAATTTATTACACATATATAAGAGAATCAATTCATCTTTTTAATAATATTATGTGGAATCACAACCCTAGATCCTTGAGTCTTTTGTTTATTTTCCTTAGTATTTTCTTTTGTGTCTTTAAGTATTTTATCAAATCCACATTCAACCAACCAAAAGCAATCATCCTCTTCTCCCTCAATTAAATACCTTTAAATAAATAGTATCAATAATTAATAACAACAGTAGGAATTAATTTCTCGTGGGATCGATATTTTTATACTACTTGAATGATACGTGCGCTTGCGTTATACGCATGTGAATGCACCGGTCAGCGTATTTCAGGACCTTACAGATGCATCAGAAGCAAGCGGAAAGAGCGAAAATGAAGAAAGTAGAAATCAGTAAACATACAAAAGATGGCGCATCGCGACGCTCCCCATTAAACGACACTCATACAAAAGCCACTAAGTTTAGCGTCACGACGTCCCAGAACAGTTCCAGAACCTTAATTTTGTCGTGTTTTATGCACATATGGACTCCAGGGCTTCCCTATATAAACCCAACTTCGTCCAAAACCCTAGGAATGAGAGAAATAGAGGAAAAAAAGAGAGAAAACACACAATAAAGAGTTAGAAACACAATTTTGAGAGAGAAGAATGAAGAAGTTTCAAGCCAAACAAGATGTCTCTCTGATCTATCAAGGTTGTGTCTCTCTTCTCCATGAAGAACTAATCTCCTAGGTAAAGCTAATGATGAACTCTTGTATTTAACTCTTATATTCATGTTGTTGATTCCTAAGTAATTTTAACGTTTAATACAATTGATGGTTGTTATTCTTTATTATCTTTCAATTTATAATCCAGAGATTATGTTTTACCAACTTACATATATGAATAGTCATGCTTCTTCTATGTGTGATTTGGGAACCCAGTTGTGACTGGTAAAGTTATTTTATAAGTTGGTCTTCTGCTACAGTATTGCCTGTGGGTATATTGTCGATGTTAGATAGGTCATAACGATAACTTTGTGTGTTGTTAACATAGAGAAGATAATTCATTGATTACCTTAGAATTTTATGTGTTTTGAATTGAATATCTTCCGATTGTTGGTTTGAGATGTGAAATCTTCAATTGAGTAATAAAATGAATCAATAACTAAATATAGGAAGTTGATACAAGAGAGATTCATGACGCTTTGCTGTTTCTCTCTATTGATGTTTCCTGCATACTTTTCATAATCTTTACTTTACATTATCAATTCAATCTTTCTATTTCATTAAGTTAGTGCTAACATTTTTTGTTTAAGTAAATTAGTTCCTTGTAACCATCTCTCTGAGGAATCGACACCTCAATTATATTGCGATAACCGCGAGTATTTTTTGGGCATAATCAAATTTTGGCGCCGTTACCGGGGAGACGATTTACAAGCAAAATGAGCAAGTTTGCTTAGTCACAACAAAAGCGGTAACTTTGTCCAATATTTATTTTATTTATTTATTCATTTCAGTTATTTATTTATTTTATTTATTTACATAAAGAGATTAAGAGTCAAGTCTCTAAATTGACCAATGTCTTGAGTGTGCAAGAACAAGGAAAATTCTCATCTCAAGCTCAACCAAATCCACAAAGGCAACACATGTGTAACACCCCGCTAGAGGCAGCATATTACCGGCAAGAGACAGGATTAATCCATCTCCATAAGCCTCTAAATTTATAAAAATTCGGCATGATGTATCCAAAAACTAGACAACCTAGATTGCAGTCCAGGATCAAAGGCAATCCAAGAATACTCCAAACCAATAAAAGAACCTCAGGTCCACATAAATCTCTTCAAAATCATATCCTAAGGGCTCCACCCACACTATCTATCAACACTCAAGGGCTCTATGCCCACCATATCATAAACAATCAAAACTTTAACTTATTAATACAAATCATGTGCTCAACACGTAAAATAAAACAATAAATCAGATGTCATAATATTATAAAACTTTTCCCATGACACTTGCGAGGGTGACTGCCGCTTGGATGATCCACGTCTCGAACATGACTTCAAAGTTGGAGTGGTTGACCCATCTGGTAGCCAACGGTAAAACTAGCATCTGGTTTGGTATGTGTTATTAAAACTCAGTAAGTAACCATGATAGTATTACAAACAAACAAATCAAACATACCAACAGTTTATCAAATTTACTAAATTATTACAAGTTGGATTTATCAGCTTATTATTATCCTTTATGCTTAACCCATGTCAAATTCTCATGTCTACATATTCACATATACACCAAACTATTAACCAAACATCCAAATCATACAATATGTCCTTTTACATAGAAACCATTCCAATCGCAAGAAATTAGAAGTCATATTCTTAAACTTTATTACGAATGCACATCTATGAAATATCATCAATTCGGTAAACCAAATAAACGTTCTTCTATACCAAAACAAACCTCTTTTATCTTTCTTCAAATACGATAACCTTACAATAACTTAACAGTCGGGATTCATATGCACTCGTACATACTGTAGCACACTTTTCTTATATACATGCAATTATAATTTTAGAGTTCTTAAACATATACATATGTTCCATTACAACTTAACAAACACGTCTTATAACATCTAATGCTCACATTAGTTTTCAAATTCATTCATTCATTCATTTTAAATAAGCATACTATATCCGTATATTTTACGAGTTCTATCACACACATTTACAAACAGACATACATGCAATCATCATGTAGCCAACCACAGAGAACACATAACAATCAATACACTAGAGAACACATTGTCAAACAATAAAAACATATGGCTAGCTTGTGCACACAATGCTCGTACGAGACTCATTACTTATTTTAGAATAGGTATGACATGAATTCCGTTCGAACGGATTCCTAACCAGTTCGATTACTACACCGCGAGAATATCAACCAATCAATATACACACATCACACATAACACGTGACATAAATTTATCACACAATCTCACATACACAAGCACATACATGTCAAATATTGCTTATCATCTAGTATACATACGTATATACATCAAACATATATTCATACGTATTATTTCGAGTTCCCATACCATAGTGTTTAACAATCTTCAAATCTTTTACTTATCAATCAAATACACACTATTTCCAGAATTCTTATCAGAAATATTAATTCATAAACACATCCATTTGTACATTTATTTTACTTATTCAAAGAGCTTAGCTTATATCAATTTAGAAAATCATGGTTTCCTCCATTCACCGATTTTGCACCCAACATATAAATGTCTTAACACCATATGCATATACAAATACATAATCATATATTCATACATTTTCATATTCATTCACATACACATTTTCATATCGTTATAGGTTCACAGCCTTACGTACATTCATGCATACACATAGACATTAACTCATCAATCATTTCGTTTCAAATCAAAGCATTAATAAAAATCCATACCTGTGGCGATCGATAAACTTAACTACTCATGATCTCGAACTTCGTTCTCCAAAATATCACTTGGCTAACATCATCTTATCCTAAACACTTCAATCATTTCCATATACATATATTAACATAAATCAATCATTCAATTACTCATCGCATGAGTTACTTTCCTAGCTTCGCGACCATTCCAGGTCCTAACCAAATCTGCCAAAAACAAATGGTGAAATGCTGTCAGAATCACGATTTACGGAGTTCTGGACTTAACTATGATAAAATTATGGATCTTTCCGGAATAATCAAATTAAGTCTGTCTTTAATATTTTCAGTTCCAGTTGTTTTAAAACATAATTACAAATAATTTCAAGCCACTAGTTCACCTAAATTCATGGTTTACATATTTTTTGGAAAATCTTCCGAAAATCTTTTCACAAACGTTACAAAAGGGTTCTGAATCCTTCAAACCTACTCGAATTTATCCAAGCATGTTTGTAATATCATAAATAACTCATAACTAACATTAAAATTGAAACACATCATTATATCCAAAAACCCACTTTTATCGGAAAATAACATATTCTATCAGATCGATCAAACTCGTTCCGTTATCACTCAGATTCTGCCACATACTCATATTCAATATAATAATACTCAATCAATTTAATTTATATCAATACTCTACGCTATAAAGCTATTGGATACATCCGAAAATTTAACAATAAACTTAAAATTTACGAATTTTTACCGGGAGGTCTTACCGAGATTTCGAGGCCATATACGAACTCTAAACGATCCCACGAATGCGCTGGAATCGACAGAATTCTGATCGGAGCTATTGTTCATCGACGGGTTATTGTTCACCGAATCTTCTTTCCTCATTCCCCGTGTAACCGTGCACGAAATGAAAAATATGTCACCATTTACTTGTAGTACCCTCATAGAGCTTCGATTTGGAGGGTGGCTCGGGTCGTGAAACAGAGCGATGAATTGGGATCTGCAAACCCATGTGCGCGCGTTCTTCACGTTGTTTCACCGGATTCCGGTGTCCTTTATCCGGCCGCCGACAACTGGAGGTTGGGGGTGGGCCGGCGGTTCTTTCTGTGGTGGCGCGCCGGTCAGCGATGGCCATTTGACCGCCAACGTGACCACCCATCCAAAATGCCAGGAAGGGTCGGGTGAGTGTTTAGAAATGGTTTTGATTTTTTTGTAATTTTTGAAACTTGAGGGTATTTATAGACAAGTTATGGAAATTTACCTTCATACCCCTAAAAATTACATTTAGGCCCCTGTCATGGAACTTTCTAAAAAGTTTTCTTTTTTGAAGCACTTCTGATGCAAATTTTGAAGTGTTCAACATGAAAGTTGTTCGTCTCAGAAAAACTAGTCTGATAGTTCAAGAATTAGCTCAATCAGCGTTCGTTTGAAAGTTTTATAGTCGAAATAATAATCTTTTACATGTATAATGATAAAATATGAAATCGCGTAACTAGTTCTTGAAATCACGCGTTTTCCAACAAGAAGAATATTCACTTTAAAATATTCCAACCTATTTCCCAACACATAAACTCTTATTTTTGATTACCAGCCTGTTCTAAATCCTTAACTTTAATTCGAAAATCTTCCGGCACTGTTCCGAAAAACTCGGGATATTACATCTCCCCCTTATAAAAATTTCATCTTCGAAATTTATCCATCCTTATTTCTGATCATTCGGAACGGATCGTACGTATATTACCATCTTTTCGGTATTCGGAAGTCACCACACTTTACACATTTTCAAAAGTTACGTATCTCACAATCCAATACAAACTACAATATTTCAAAACGAAACTTACCGAATCTTTTATTTTATACCAATAACACATCAAACTTATCATCTATATTCATACTCATCCATAGAAACACGTTCAAACCATTTCACACTCATCCATCAACAGAAAGAAAGTCAAAAACTAATTGTATACAGCCAATCACATACATCTCCCGAAACGAGGAACATAGCGCATGTTCTTTGCACACAACCAAATACAGTTTCAAAACGAAAACGTAACACGAATTTCATACTATCTCTTCCGTCCACAATGCAAAACGGAACTCATTCATTTCATATCATGTCATTCTATATCATATATGTAAACGACATCAATATCAAAGTTTACATACGTACATATCCAATCGCACATACAACATGGTATGGCTGACAACATAACACGTATAACATCACACTATCCAAAATATTTATGACTAACCATAAACTTACATACGCACTCATCGTCACAACCAGAAGTGACGTATAATCATAGTGCTCTTATGATGTTGATATTCTAAAATCTGTCAATTCCTGATATCATTTAAAATGGAAAACGTAAAATGAACTCTTTCAAAAATCATTTCGAAAATACATTTGAAAAACTCTTTTACTGTAAACAAAAATCAATTTCAAAATCCATCATCGTAAATCCATATCGAGCATCCAACATAACTCACTAGAGGAAACATAAACGAGTGCCCAATGCTTGAATCAAGCGCACAGTAAAAATAAACTCTAATTAAGATTAAATACATGTGATAAGTGCATGAAAGTGTACTTTGAACACCACTAACTCAGCTTAATTAGAGTTTATTTTGTGCTTTGTTATTAAGAGCAATGGAATATGAAGCTGGATCAATTACACGTGTTTCGGGACCTTACGGATTCATCGGAAGCACGCGGTAGTAAACGATACTCATACAAAAGCCAACAAGTTTGGCGCCATGACACCACTTGTCAGCGCCCTAGAACAGTTCCAAAACCTTAATTTTGTCATGTTTTACGCACATATGGACCCCAGGGCTTCCCTATATAAACCCAGCTTCGTCCAAAACCCTAGGAAGGGAGAGAAATAGAGAAAAAGAATAGAGAAAACACACAACAAAGAGTTATAAACACAATTTCAAGAGAGAAGAACGAAGAAGTTTCAAGCCAAATATGATATCTCTCCGATCTATCAAGGATGTGTCTCTCTTCTCCATGAAGAACTAATCTCTTATGCAAAACTAATGATGAACTATTGTATTTAACTCTTATATTCATGTTGTTGATTCCTAAGTACTTTTAACATTTAATACAATTGATGGTTGTTATTCTTTATTACCTTTCGATTTATAATCCATAGATTGTGTTTTACCAACTTGTATATAGGAATAGTCATGCTTCTTCTATGTGTGATTGGAGAATCTAGTTGTGATTGGTAAAGTTGTTTTATGAGTTGGTCTTCTGCTGCAGTATTGCCTATTGGTATATTGTCGACATTAGATAGATCATAATAATAACATTATGTGTTGTT
Organism: Zanthoxylum bungeanum; assembly: GCA_019454045.1. Lineage (NCBI taxonomy): Eukaryota > Viridiplantae > Streptophyta > Magnoliopsida > Sapindales > Rutaceae > Zanthoxylum > Zanthoxylum bungeanum. Next base: position 35,508 of record SKCR01043603.1, read on the forward strand.
AACAAAGAGAAGATAATTCATCGATTACCTTAGAATTTTATGTGTTTTGAATTGAATATCTTCTGATTGTTGGTTTAGGATGTGAAACCTTCAATTAAGTAATAAAACGAATCAATAACTAAATATAGGAAGTTGACACAAGAGGGATTCCTGACGCTTTGCTGCTTTTCTCTATAGATATTTCCCGCAACTTTTCATAATCTTTACTTTACATTATCAATTCAATCTTTCTATTTAATTAAGTTACTGCTAATGTTTCTTTGTTTAAGTAAATTAGTTCCTTATAACCATCTCTCTGAGGAATCGACACCCTAACTATACTGCAATAACCGCGAGTGCTTTTTGGGCGTAATCAGGTGGATTCACAGCCCTGAATGTTTTCTCTTCATTAATTATTTTGGGAATCTATCATAGTTTTATTTATTTACTTTTAGTTATAATCAAACTCAACGAACAACTACATTTAATTTTTAGTTTGATATTTGTAGGTAGTTAGCCTCAACAAGTAGTAACGTAATTGATAAGTCTTTGTGAGATCAATATTTTTTATACTACTTGAGCAATATGTGTGCTTGCGTAAGTCATCATCAGACATATATATATATATATATATATATATATATATATATATATATATATATATATATATATATATATATATATAAGAAAAATGAAATAAAACATGCATGAAATAAACATGTTGGAATAAGAAATGAAACACACAACTGTTGGACAATTATGACCCATATCATCACTATTTGTACAGAACATGATGTTATTGTACAAATTAACTATGTGACAAAGGAAATTGCTCTTTTATCATTTGTAATTAGATTATCGGGATATATAAATGATAAAAGTCCATATGATTAGTACCGTATTAATAAGATATGAGACAATATTAATCCACTTAAGGTTTAATCATTAAATATCCCTAGTCGTAGTATTATCGAGATTGGACATCGATAATATGGAATAGGCTAGTATTAAACTTGTGCGTGTTATGGAAACGTAACGACATAGTTCTCATATATTTGGGTATTGGATACTCATGCAAGTGTAATAGGAGGTTCTGTTTATCGATGGTACGGAAACAGCTTCGCTCTAGATAGACCCCTCGAAATCCCATTGGTAGTATGACTATGTGTCTATGGGAATCCGAATCAGGGTAGGTGTATTTGGTCTTAACCTTAGACTTGCATCGCTAATATTTATGACAATCAGTATACTTTGGTTTTGGATGTCCGGGACTTTAACGGGTTCTGTGTACGCCTCTTCTAGGTATACTGAGAATCGCAGTGTATTTGGTGTGATGTCAAGATGGAAGTATCACTTCAGTCATATGGAGATGATGATCACGTAGGATACGGAACTAGTACTCTTAAGTACTGCAGTCATCGGGATAATATGACTAGGTCATGATTATCCGATTATAGAGACTAGTTACCAGAGATCCGATATATGCTTTTTACGGGGCAGACACAATTCCAGCCCTAGGCCTAGCATGTGATATTCGATACTGGATCGTAATGCGCAATACTATGTATACTACGTCTGACAAAGATTTTATATTCCTTTAAAGAATATTTCTGGAGAATTGGGTAGCCACAGTGCTTTGCTAGAAGCCAAACATGTCTTGTAAATCGATAAGAACATAGTACCGGGTACGCACATATTCGGATAGTCTAATGACCGTATTTACTGCCAACATATCCAGGGATCTCTTGGGTCGCCTCCCAAAGATTCACGGATGAGCTTTGACTCGAACACATAATTAATCCTTATGAGAGAGAAAATTAATCTGAGATTAATTACGGTAATAATTAATCTGGTATTAATTATTAGAAAAAGAATTAATCTGGGATTAATTGCGTCGAGAATTTATCTGGGATTAAATTCGTCAAGAAGAGAGAACATGATTAATTTGGAATTAATCACTAAAATAAATTTAATAGTTAAATTGGATTTTTCAATTTAATTTATTTAATTGGGCTAAAATAATATATTAGATATATTAATTGAAATTAGATTTCAATGCAGAATTAAAATTGGATTTTAATTCGAGCGAACGAATTAATTTAGAATTATTTTGTAAGCGATTTACGTAATAATTTTGCTAGGCATTATTTAATTAAATTGGATTTAATTACATCGCGACGGAAAATTCGTTTAATCGGATTAAACAAATTCGAGCCCGAAGTATGTTTAGCAAGCCCACTTGAATTTTGAATTTAAATGGGGCCCATTTTACTTACATCATTAGTCACTTTTGGTGATAGATATGGTTGATGGGTTTTGTTGGAAACTTGTCCAACATACTTTGGATTTTCTTTTTTGAAAAGGATATACACAACTTAAGTGACTTTGACTTTGTTATTATGGTTTGGAAACAAATACAAAGAAAACTTCATCTCTCTTCTTCTCTCCATGATGGCCGAAACTTTGCTTCCTTAATAGGCAAATTTTTCTTTCATTTTTGTTGCTAGAACATAAATGATTGAATCAATGTGATAGGGAGACTCACCCAAGTGTTGGAAACACTTATAGCAAGCTTGGAGCTTCATCTTCAACAATAAAAAATTTTGAAACTTATCCAATCAAAGTAAGTAATTTTCGCAACTCTCTTTGATTTATTCACACACGAATCACTCTTAGACGATCTTGGAATGTTCTAGGAACACTAAAAATGGTATCAGAGCGATCCTAAGTTTGATTTGAAAATCTAGGGTTCATGACTTTAATTTGGGATTTTTGCGTTTGGAGCATGATTTGCCTAAATTGATGGTTGAGTTATGATTACATGATGTTGAATTGGTTTGTACATCTTGGAATTGTGTAAAATTGATTGGATTATTTTTCTCCATTGTATACCTCATGGCCGAATGCACCATAGGTAGGATTCATGGTGATTTTTTGAAAATTTAACAATTGGATATGTTAATTGCATGAAATAAATATTAATTGTTGGTTTAATTAGATTGAAATCGGAATTGAATGTTATTTCATGATGATTTCCATGAACCATAAGCATGTTGTAATGAATTATTTTGCTTCAATTTGTGTTGTACATGAATTGGAAAAGTTGAGCATGATTAATTAGATTAATTAGTGTTTTGGAAACATTAGATTAGTAATTGATTATGTTAATTACACTTGCATTGAATTAATATATAATTTAGAATAATGTATTATTTTAATTGTTTTAATGGGCTAATGAATTGGATTGGATCCATTTGGGGCCTAAAACCATTTCCATAAAGTCCAAATATGACATTTGTGCCTTTAAAATATTCATATGGAACTCGGGCTCAGAGGTGGTAATTGGGCCTAATGGGCAAAAATTGATTTTATGGCATAATGGTGATTCCTTATTGGGCCTTGGCATCTTGGGTTTGATCCATAATGGCCAAAGCCCATACCTAAAGAATTAAATAAAAGCCAATTGGACTTTAATTGAATAGTATCGGATACTAATTGGGCATTTGAGACCCATAAGGATTGGATTTGGAATCCAAGTCCAAAAGGCACCTTTAAAAGTGTAATTATTTAATTTGGAATTAAATATGAATTAGTATTGGATACAATTTAATTTGGATTTAAAATTGTAGTTTGATATAATTCAAGAATACGTACTTTGAGTATTTATTCTTAAACGAGTTAGACTCGCATAAATCAAATCGTTATTTAAACATTGGATGGTCATTAATTCAAATATTAATTAATTGGATTAGATTGATTGAATAACATGCTTTGTGTGAATACTTGGATGTATATGAATGAATAATGTATATCGGATGGATTTTAGAAGGGTGAGGGCAATTTTGGAAATTATTGTAATAAATTTAGAATTTATTTAAATTAGACCTGCGTGTCCAGCCTATTATCTCTATTCTCTTTGTATTTCTCTTCTCACCAATTCCCTTCAATGAAAATGAGGTTTCTTTAGAATTATTATGTAATTGGGTAGAAGTATCAATAGTGCTAGCGGGAGAGAGGAAAAAGAGAGATTTGTTCTAGGAACAAGTTTGTTATATATCCATCCGAATATCATTATTATTTTATTCGCGTCTTATTATGCTTTTAGAATGCATGCTTAAGGGTGTATGATGAGACATAATCAAATATAATAAATTGGTTGCCAAATCGCGACAAAAGCCCTCATTTTATATTAAGCGATTTTCCTTCCACTGAGTGATTCTCTCTCAAGATCCAAGATTGGCATTGGTTTGTTGGCCAAAGTCAAGACCTTTGTCCATCGCGGATGTGTTTGAATCACGAAAGCTTTGTTCCATATCGTACGTCTTGGGCAAGTTGTGATTTGTTGGCCAAAGTCAAGGTCACTTCTTGTTCATCGACCTCGATTATGAAGCTTTCCCACTGTCAATGGGTCACGCTTAACTGGTTTCATTAAGCTTGTTGAGCCAAAGCCAAGGCTTAGTTGATTTAGAGGAAAAAGGTTAGGGAATATATTGGATAAATTGGCATATATTGGATATATGTTTCGGACTTGAAGGTCCACCTACTGGATATATGAATTGGATGAGATCCAATTGATCTTAGAGATCTGCCTAGTTAAGTTTCATACAACTTGTTGGCCAAAGTCAAGTTTGTATGTTATTTAACGGGATCATAGCCCACTAGGAAATTGGGTTTCCCGAGTACTCCACAGAGGGTTAGAGGCTCGCCGAAAAATAGTGGGAGGCTAGTATTAAATTTGCAATTTCGTTTAGATACTTGCCAATACACGCTCATTTCATTTTTCGTCATTAATATATTTTCAAATATATTAGTTGGACTAATATTCAATTTTTGTTTTAATTGAACAGTTGGACTGTATTCAAACTACTTCATTTATAGTTGGTTATATAATTGGATTATAGTAATCAATACATTTGAATTTAACCAATCATTTATTGTTGGTTATATAGTTAAACTATAGTAATTATTACATTTGGTTATACCCGAAATCGTTGATTGGATAATTGGACTATAGCAATCATTATAACTGGAAAGATTAGCGTTAAAGAACATAATCCCATGTGAAAATGTCTTTTACGACTTTAATTTTCCATATTTTGAAATGAATCTCAGGATAGTCGTAGGAGCTAAAAAGTTACTCTATGTAATAGAGAAACCTCTCGGGCCTAAGCCCAGAGTTGAGCAAATAATAGAGCATGAGCTTAGGAAGACTCATCGTGATGATAACTTTAGTGCTCAATCCGTTATGCTTGTTGCAATAACTCCTTAATTTCTTCGTCATAATAAAAGATAAGATCCTTATACCATGATGTTGAAATTAAAGGATCTTAATATATTTAACCTTAGATCTTAGAAGTACAAGTTGCAAGAGAAAAATCTTAGAGAGTTAATGGCTATGCTCAAGGAGGCACAGCCAGATCTTCTAAAAGGGCAAAGGAAAAATCGTTACAGTCTTCTAGGAAGACAAAAGACATATCCCAAGATGTCTGCCTAAACTGTGGTAAACAGGGTCATTGGAAATGTGATAGCCGTATGGACAAGGCAGACATGAAGGAAGTGAAGGAGGAGCAAGGCTCCGGCTTCAGATATGTTTGTTATAAATATGTCCACTACTAGTTTTCAAATTGGATTTTTGATACTTGGTGTGGTACATAAATATATATACTGATGTGTTGGATCTGCTGATAAGCAAGATATTGGCTTCAGGTAAGATCGACCTATGAGTCAGAAACATGACATGAGTCATTGTTTTGGCCGTAGAAACCTAAGTTTTGGAACTGCCATTTAGGCATGTATTTAAATTAGGAGACTGTTATAACGTATCTAGTTTGACTAGGAACATTATCTCTGTATTTAGTTTAACCCTTTGCAGGTATACCTTTATATTCTAAAACACTAAGTGTTTTATTTATAAAGATGATATTGAGATAAGCATATTAAATGTGAATAACAGTATTTATATTTAGAATATAAATGAATCTCAAACATATAATATGATAAAAAAAATCTCAAACTGAATAAATCTGTTGAGACTTAAAAGTGGCATTGTTGTCTGAGACACATGAATAAGACTCGAATATCCACACTTTCGAAGAGTGGATAATTGGACGGATTTTATTCTAATTCAAATGATGTCTATGAATCTAGTTTATTAGGCAAAGTGCCTAAAACACCTTTTACTTGATAAAAGTGCAAGTGCCACCGATCTATTAGCCATCGTTCATGGTGACGTAAGTGGGCCCATGTCTAGCTAGGCTAGATGTGGATATGAATACTCCGTAACCTTTACGGATGTGGCATTGCGTTACGATTATGTGTATCATATGAAACACAAATCAGAAACTTTTTATAAATTCAAAGAGTTTCGACACGAAGTAGAAAAATAGATCGGCAAAAGTATTCAAACATCACGGTTGGACCGTGGTGAAAATACTTAAGCAATAAGTTTCTCGATTACTTGAAAAAGTATGGTATTCTTTCACAGTGGACTCCTCCCGGAACACCTGAATTGAGCAGTGTGTCCAACAGAGAAATCAAACTTTGTTGGACATGGAAGGTTAATGATAAGTCGCTCTGAGCTACCAATTTCCTTCTGAGGATACACATTAAACAATGCAATGCTAATTTTGAATAAGGTTCCATGAAAATCTATTAGACAGACTTCATATTAGATATGAACAGGAAAGAAACCGGTTTCTCATTCCTGAAGACTTGGGAATGCTGGGCATACGCTAAATATTTGGATGGTACCAAACTAGAACCCAAATCGGATGAGTGCCTATTTGTAATTGGTTATCCTAGGGAAACCAATGCTACAACCCATAATAGAACAAAATATTTGTTGCTCTCCATACAATTTTCGTAAAAGGAAATCCTAAATGTAGTGGTAAGTGGGAGGAAAGTAGAACTCGATGAAAATCAGAGTAATACTATTCCGAGCACCGATTCCTTAACGGAGCATGAACAGTTCATCAGGGATGAGACTGTACCGCAATATTCTAATACACAATAACCGCGTAGGTCGGAGAGAGTCAGAAAACAACCTTAGAGGTGTGGGTTTTTGATCTCACCTCATGTAGATATCAGTCTTATTAAGGAAGATGAACCGACTATGTATGAGGAAACGATACAAGGTATCGACTCCGGTTTATGGAAAGATGCCATGAAGTCCGAGATGGATTCCATGTATATATATATATCTACCAGTTTGGACACTAGTTGATGTACCAGAAGGCATTGTGCCTATTGGTGAGTCTTCATGGTGAAGACAAATATGGATGGTAACATACAAATGTACAAAGCTAGGCTTGTACAGAAAAGGTATCGTCATCAACATAGTGTTGATTACGACCAAACCTATTACCTGTTGCCATGATTAAATCCATTCGGATAATGCTTGCTAGTGCTGCATATTTCATTTATGAAATATGGTAGTTGTACGTCAAAACTGTTTTCCTTAACGAAAACCTTTAGGAGGATGTTTACAACATCCTGACGGTTTTGTTGTCCCAAAACATGCAAAGAAGCTTTTCAAGTTAAATCGATCCATTCATGGATTGAAGCAAGCATTATGTTCTTGGAACCAACATTTTGATGAGATCATAATGGTATATAGTTTCATTTAAAACGAAGATGATTCTTGTGTATATAAAAAGGTTAGTGGGAGTGCACTGACAATGATTGTCCTATACATTGATGATGTATTGCTTCTTAGCAATGACATTCCCAAATTACAATCGGTGAAAGCTTGGTTTTCATTAAAATTCTCAATAAAAACTTGGGAGAGACAACCTTTATTCTAGGAATAAGGATCTACTGGGATAGATCTAAAGTTGTTGGCACTCTCCGAGAACTTGTATATTGAAAGACATATATGCGACCTGGTGTCTCATATACTTTGAGCATATGGAGTCACAATCAGACAAATCCAGGTGATGGTCACAGGATTGATGTTAAGAACATCCTTCAATATCTTAGACAAACTAATGATGTTTTCTTAAGCTATGGAGGAGGAGAACTTGAAGTGACTGGGTTCACCGTTGCAAGTTTCCAAACTGGTAAAAGCGAATTTGAGTCACAATAAGGGTACATATTTATTTTGAACAACGGAATAGTGAGCTGGAAATCTTCCAAGCAAGATACTATTACCGATTCAACAAAAGCGGAATACATTGCTGCCAGCTGAGGCAACAAAAGAAGTATTTTGGATCTATATAATCCTAATTGGATTAGGTGTAGTTATGTTAGCAGCTGAGCTGGGCTACAGCACATGCTAAGGAACCGCGGTCTCATCAACGATCCAAGTATATACTTCGACTATTTCATTTGATTCTTCAGATCATACATCGTGGCGATGTGATGATCGAATAAAATGCATTAGATGATAACATTGCAAATCCGCTAACGAAAGATGTTTTTCAGCAGAAGTTGAGCGACCCGTATATAGTTCAGGTGTAGGACACTTGAGTGATTGGCTATAGGCCAAGTGGGAGATTGTTGGACAATATGACCCATAGCGTCATTATTTGTATAGAATATGGTGTGGTTGTACAAATTAACTATGTGACAAAGAAATTTCTCTTTTATTATTTGTAATTGGACTAACCGGGATATAATAAATGATAAAAGTCCTATGAGTAGTACCGGATTAATAAGATATGGGACAATATTAATCCACGTAAGGTTAATCATTAAATATCCCTAGTCGAGTATTATCGAGACTGGACATCGATAATGCGGAATAAGCTAGTATTATGACCGGCGTAAAACACACACGTATACGCAAGCACACATATCGTTCAAGTAGTATAAAAATATCGATCCCACGAGGACTTAATATCTAATCTATTAATTTATGAGGTCAAATGATTACTAGTATCTAACAGGTTGTTTGATTGATTTCAAATGGTGACGATTCTAAATTTAAAAACAAGTAAATAACATTGTTCGAAAGTAGATTTTAGAAAATTTAATATTAAAAACTATCTAGGGTTGTGATTTCTTCCAATATCATTTTAAAGATGAAGTGGTTATCTTAAAGTTGGGTAATATATTGATTATTAACCTGGAACACTAAATTATGTGTAAGCCTCTGTCGATGGTCAGACACAAATACCCAGTTAACCCAATTGAACCATATGTCTATGTTAACCAAATTATCTGGATTCATTAAGTTTAAGTTCCAATTATGGCTACCCCGCCCGACAGGTATATGTCTATCCTGTAAGGAAATCTATTAAAGGGTTATCTATCCTCAAGGAAGATCGTGGGCTATTAAGTCTAAGGCTGAAACCTAAAATCCCTATGTCTAGTTCATTTTAGATTTACCACATCAATCTTATGGTGATCAGACAACAAGAAGCATTAAGCTTAAGACTTAATAAGTAAACCTTGAAATTACCCAAACTATAATTTAACCCCTTATAAACCGGTGATATGGATTTCATCACAACCCCAGATAACTGGCTTAGTTACGACACATATTGTAGGTAGTAAAAACTTAAATAAAATAAAAGACATAAAGTAAAATAATAAAATTAAATACTGAAAAGTAAATTGCTGAAAGTAAATTGCTGAAAGTAAATAAAGTAAAAGTACAATAAAAGAAAATGCTGAGGTAAAAGGATCCGCTTTTATTACTTCTATTTTAGATATCTCCCTTAATATAATATATTAACTTTGCATGATAATTACCAACCAGCCATATAGGCGGTATCCAGATTAAGTCAAATTAATAATAATTACCAACCGACCAATCAGGCGGTATCCAGTTTAGTCAGGTTAAAACCAATTTAAATAATTACCAACCGACCAATATGGCGGTATCCTCGTTAAGTCAGGTTTTAACTAGTTTTATATTTATAATTAAGGGAGATTAATCTAAATATTAGTCATAAAAGTTTTACCTTTTACCTCAGCAAAGGGGAGTTACCTCCTCATTACTGAAAAGTAAAAATTGAAATTAAAGAAACAAAAGTACTGTGCGTAAAAGTAAATTGCGGAAAGTAAAAACTGAAAAGTAAAGAAAAGAGTGCGAAAGCGGAATTAATACTACGGAAAGCTATAAATAAACAAACAAGGTACAATCTTCTTAGTATTCTTAAGGAATTCCTTAGAAGAAAGTATGAATTTTACAAATGAAATGGCTTGGTATTTATAGGCAAAATTTTGCCTCCATCAAATCATCCACCAAATCATTATTAATTGCTCCATTAATGCTTCACTATTGCTCCACCAAATCCATTAAATTGCTCCACTAATCTCTTATCATGTTTGGTGATGATTTGATAATTTTTATTATTTATTTATTAATTTATTTTTTTGCTTTGAAAATGATTGAAAGTGACTTAATAATTACACACTACACACTTCTGGATGGTTCATCAATTTCGGGCATGAAATCTTCAGAATTCGAAATTATTTTGTCTTGTAAAGTTGTATATCTTTGAGTCTTCTTTAATCTGGAACTTGAATCAGCTCAATCCGATGTCTGAGTAAAACTTTATGCCCAAAATACGACAGATGCTCAAAACTGGAATTTCCAAAACTGCACTTCGTCAAAACGCCCTTTCAAGTTTCCAATCTCCAAAATTAAAATATCAAGTCCAATAATTGCCCTTATTTGACCCATATTTCGTCCTAAATGATTTAATTAAGTCCAAATATTATTTTATCTGCAAAATAAACTAAAACACATCAAAACGTTCATCAAACCCGAGAAACTAAACAAATATTAAGTAAAAGGGGCGGTAAATATTGATATATTTTCCGCTCATCATATTACACTTGTGCGTGTTATTGAAGCGTAACGACATAGTTATCATATATTTGGGTATTGGATACTGATGCAAATGTAATAGGAGGTTCTGTTTACCGATGGTACGGAAACAGCTTCGCTCTGGATTGACCCATCAGAATCCCATTGGTAGTATGACTATATGTCTATGGGAATCCGAATTAGGGTAGGTGTATTTGGTCTTAACCTGAGACTTGCATCACTAATATTTGCGACAATCAATATACTTTGGTTTTGGATGTCTGGGGCTTTAATAGGTTCTGTGTACGCCTCTTCTGGGTATACTGAGAATCGTAGTGTATTGGGTGTGATGTCAAGATGGAAGTATCACTTCAGTCATATGGAGATGATGATCACGTAGGATACGAAACTAGTACTCTTAAGTACTGCAGTCATCAGGATAATATGACTAGGTCATGATTATCCAATTATAGAGACTAGTTATCAGATATCCGATATATACTTCGTACGGGGCAGACACAATTCCAGCCCTAAGCCTAGCATGTGACATCCGATACTGGATCGTAATGCGCAATACTATAAATACTACGCCTGACAAAAATTATATATTCCTTTAAAGAATATTTCTAGAGAATTGGGTAGGCACGGTGCTTTGCTAGAAGCCAACCATGTCTTGTAAATCGATAAGAACGTAGTACCGGGTACGTACGTATTCGGATAGTCTGATGACCGTATTTACTGCCAACAAATCCAGGGATCTCTTGGGTCGCCTCCCAAAGATTCACCGATGAGATTTGACTCGAACACATAATTAATCTGGGATTAATTATGAGAGAGAAAATAATCTGAGATTAATTACGACAATAATTAATCTGGTAAATTATTAGAGAAAGAATTAATCTGGGATTAATTATGTCGAGAATTTATCTGGGATTAAATTCGTTGAGAAGAGAGGACGTGATTAATTTAGAATTAATCGGTAAAATAAATTTAATAGTTAAATTGGATTTTCTATTTAATTTATTTAATTGGGATAAAATAATATATTAGATATATTAATTGAAATTAGATTTCAATGCGGAATAAAATTGGATTTTAATTCGAGCGAACGAATTAATTTAGAATTAATTTGTAGAGACTTACATAATAATTTTGCTAGGCATTATTAATTAATTGGATTTAATTACATCGCGACGGGAAAATTCGTTTAATCGGATTAAACAAATCCGAGCCCGAAGTATGTGTGAGCAAGCCCACTTGAATTTTGAATTTAAATGGGGCCATTTTACTTACATCATTAGTCACTTTTGGTGATAGATATGGTTGATGGGTTTTGTTGGAAACTTGTCCAACACACTTTGCATTTTCTTTTTGAAAAGGATATACACAACTTAAGGACTTGACTTTCTTATTATGTTTTGGAAACAAATACAAAGAAAACTTCATCTCTCTTCTTCTCTCCATGATGGCTGAAACTTTTCTTCCTTGAAGGCAAATTTTTCTTTCATTTTTGTTCTTGCTAGCACATAAAGGAGTGAATCAAGGTGATAGGGAGACTCACCCAAGTGTTGGAAACACTTATAGCAAGCTTGGAGCTTCATCTTCAACAATCAAAATTTTGAAACTCATCCAATCAAAGTAAGTAATTTCCGAAACTCTTTTTTGAATTATTCACACACGAATCACTCTTAGACGATCTTGGAATGTTCTAGGAACACTAAAAACCCACCCCAAACTTAAATATGGCATTGTCCCAATCCAATGCATAATAAGATAAAAAGAAGTAATGAACAACACTATCATGGTGGGGGTCATGCATCTACCTCATCATCATCGGTGGCTGCCTCCAAATGATGAGGAAACACAAGGAATTTCTCTTCAATGATGTTGAATTGGTGGGCCATTAATCAGAGCATTTGCTCCATAGATTGGTTGTATTATGCTTGATACGCCACGTGAGCCTCCAAATTCTCCAAACTTTATGCGATGGAGAGTTCTCGAGATGACCGCGCATTGAAGGTTGAGGTTGAGCAGTTGATGAACTGGCTTTCTGTGCTCTCTCTGCTCGAAGCTTCTGAATAATATATGTTGTCATAGCAGTAGTGGGTTGCATAATTTATTCTCTGGGGTCCATAGGCACCTTAGCTTATATACACAGGTTAGTGATGAGACTACAATATGAAAGGCCTATCTTTGTAGAATTCGCTGCCCGAATGATATCTGTAGAAATGAGCCAGCCTACATGTTGGATAATGTTAATTGTTGTTAATTGGAAATTATTAAGCAAATTATTTGATGTTGTTAAATAACAACAATTAGTAATAATTTCATGTTGGAAATTATTAAGTTAATTATTTGGTGTTGTTGAATAACAACAATTAGTAATCAAATAATTAAGTAAACAACAAGAGTTGTTAATCAAATAATTAAGTAACAACAAGGGTTGTTAAGTAACAACAATTAGTGAAATGTTAAATGGGGAACATATGGTGCACCCATGATGTTAACATTTTTGTAAGGGTTAGAAAATGTCATTATGCATCCTAATAATTTGATTAATAGTAATCAATGCATAGTGACTTGATTTCCCTCCTATAAATAAGACCATTTGCTTATGGAGTTAAGCAATCAATTAAGTTTGATTAAGAGGTCTCTACAAGCATAAAAGGTATGCAATTGTGTTGTGGTTAGTATAGATTTATTTCAATTAGCATGTAAATAAATCTAGGACTAGTAATACATGTATGGTTAGATCCTAAGAGGACAAACATGTAATTATATTAGGGATTATGTTCCTAACATTGGTATCAGAGCTTAAATGCATGTATTCTAGTTGGATTATACAAAAATTGCATGAACAAGCATGAAAAATGTTGAAAATGTTTCTGTTTTTGTTTTTTCAAAAATGATTTTCTTCCAACTTTGGGCCGTAATAACTCTATGTAGAAAATTGATAATCGCATGTTCAAATATGTTTTGAAAACTACGTCATGAGATCTTCAATTTGGTATATCATTTGCTTAATTTGGATTAAAATTGAGATAGATATGGACCCTAGAAGTTGGCTAGATGAATCTGTTTTTCCCAGAAAAACACTCCCAGAATAGCTGTACTACATGTCATCCGGTATTTAGGAAATAGGACGACAAGTCGTCCGCATAAGTGTACGACAAGTCGTACGTGAATAATGAGATCAACCGACATGTCATCCGGATAGAAGATAGACGACAGGTCTGCTTCTTTAACATAGAAACGACTTGTCATACGGCCACCGAACAAGCGGACGACATGTCGTCTGCGCGTATGACTTGGCCGAGGCTGGCCGGCGCGTGATGGCGCGTGAGGGCGAGTGAGAGCCCGTGGCCGGCGCGTGGAGGAACGTGGAGGCGCGTGTGACACTCTTGTGGCGCGTGGATGGCGCGTGGACATCTGCGTTGGCCCGTGTTGGTCATGTATGTATCGGTTTGCTTTGGTAATTCCGATCTGTCATGATTAAATGTCTATTCCTTTTGCATATTGTTCTAATCGGCCATGATAAATTTGTTTTATCATATAAACTTTGTGTTTATGTAAATGAATGTCTTTGTGATGTTTATTTTCGTTAATGTAACTTTGTGTTTCATTATATTGATTTTTCTTTGTATTTGTTGCAGAAAAATCATGCCGATCAGACAAAGAACTGCAAAAAGAGTTATGACACCGCCACAGTGAAAGATTGAAAGACATGTTGCTGGATTTGGATAAATATCGGATGAAAGAAGATGATGATATGATCTCGCATATAATCACCTTCAATAACATGTTACAAGAATCTATATGGGAGGGTAATTGGATAGGACAACCAAACAGACTGAGATACCTACGAAATACTCTCCCGGAAATATGGCAAAAAAGGCTTACTGATATTGGAAATTAGTAACTCATACAGAAGAACTACGTGTTCAATACAACATAGCCATTGAGAGGTTAGCGATTGAGTATCTTCAATCTAAGGCAAATAATACCATTTTTCCCTTGATGTCTCGGAAACGTTGCAAGGATCCGAAATTTGCAATAGGTTTTCCATGGTTGTCCAAGATCAATTACCAGTTACCGAAAGAATTTGAGGATTCTTATCCAAAGACTTTTATTCGTTGGAACACTAGAACCGGAAAAGTTTTAAGTGTTAGATATTAGTTTTCTATGATAAAACTATGTTAATATTTATGTGTGTAATTATCTGTTACTTCATGGCATGTAATTATTGTATTTATATGTATGAATGTTTCATGTTGAATTTAATTTATGTAATTAAATCAATGATTGTCATGTACAATGTCGCATGATTAAGATGTTCTAAGAATTTACGTAATTTTTAGAAAATGATTTTACATGATTGATTATGTTGATAATTTTTACATGGGTAATTGGATGATGATTGGACACATAGTGGCCTTTTGACTCCAACCCCCTTGTAGAATTTTATTAAACATAATTTGTTTCATGATAAAATAAATAAAAGTATTAACATTTGTGCATGAATGTCTGTAGAAACTTTGTGTTTTTTAATTGGCTTCCGCAAACAAACTTAGAACATTATTGCTGAACTCAACAAGGGTGAGAAACTGAATGGCGATAATTATGAAATTTGGACATGAAAATCCAATATGTGCTAGAAGAACAAGAGGTTCTTGAAACTTTGAAAATGAGCATGGATGAACCTGAACAGGGCACTACGGCCCAACACAGGCGAGACCGAGAGGCTTATGAGGCCTGGAAGAAAAAGAATTCCATTGCCCGCATTACGTTGCTGAGCAGTATGGATAATGACCTAATGAAAGAGTTCAGGAAATATGACATGGCTAAGGACATGTGGTCCACACTAGCTGAAAAGTTTGGTAGTACCTCAATAACCAAACTCAGGTCATTGACAATCAAGTTTGACACATACAAGAAACGTCCTGAGTTCACTATGTCAAAACACTTGAGGCAAATGTCAAACATGATTACTGAACTGGCAGATGCTGGACATGTTCTTACAGATGAACAGAAAGTCCAAGCGGTCATTCGTTCTCTTCCAAATAGCTGGGAGCATATGAAAATGCATTTGACCCACAATGAAAGCATCAAAACCTTTGATGATGCCAAACGTCACCTTGAATTAGAAAGCGACCGCCTTGCGGCTGCTAAGTCAAATGCTGAAGTGTATATGACAGAAACTAGCAAACCAGGGGGTTTCAAAAAGAAAGAAAATTTCATGGTGGTGGGTTCCATTTCGGAAAAGAACAAAATCTTCTAAGCCAGAAAAGAAACAGAAAACCAATCAACATGGGAAAGGAAAACGTCCTACCAAAAAGAAAAACATGGCAAAGGTTAAATGTTTTAACTGTGGTAAGAAAGGTCATTTTGCTCGTGACTGCACTGAGCCTAAAAAGACTCAGGAGCCACAGACCATGTAGCGAAGGATAGAGATGCCTCGTGGAATTTCGGCGAATTTCACCTGGGGTGAAAGTGGATATATGTTGGCAACAACTCACGGGTTGAAGTCAAAGGCATAGGAACATGCAAGTTAGTCATGCATGGTGGAAAAACTTTACTACTACATGATGTATTGTTTGCTCCACAAATTCGTCGAAATTTAGTATCTGTGTTGGTTTTGGTTAATTTAGGTTTCAATTTGAACTTCCATAAGTTTGGTGTTGACTTGTACTTAGGTACAATACACTATGGTTCTGGTTATTTTCTTGATGGTTTTATTGTATTGAATGTTGAGTGTTTCAATCAAAATTCCAGTTTTTCATTTGTTACTTCAACTGTCAATAATGATGGTGATGTAATTGTGTGGCATGCTAGACTTGGCCACATTGGCCAACAAAGAATGAACAGATTAGCCAAAGAAGGCTTTCTGGGAAATATTGAGAAGGTAGAATTGTCAACCTGTGAATATTGTTTGGCAGGAAAAACTGCGAGAAAACCATTTGGAAAAGGGACTAGAGCAGAATTTCCATTACAATTAATTCATTCAGATATCTGTGGTCCAATGAATGTCAGGCAAGGCATGAGCATCTTATTTCATCACATTTATAGATGATTTTACTCGCTTTGGTTATGTCTATTTGATTGCTCATAAATCCGAAGCATTAGAATGTTTCAAGAAATTTATGAATTGACAGAAAATCAATTAGATAAGAAAATTAAAGCACTACGCACTGACCGTGGTCGTGAGTACTTATCTGATCAGTTCAGAGAATTATGTGATGAAAAAGGAATTAGTCGTCAGTTGACTACTCCTGCTACTCCTCAACAAAATGGTGTTGCGGAAAGAAGAAATAGAACTCTTCTTGAGATGGTTAGGTCTATAATGGCACAAGCAAATTTGCCTATAACCTATTGGGGTGATGCATTATTAACTGCCACATATGTACTTAACCGAGTGCCATCTAAATCTGTGTCCACCACACCATATGAGTTATGGATAGGTCGTAAACCAGATATTCACTTTCTAAAACCTTGGGGTTGTGCGGCTTATGTTCATGTGCGTTCTCACGAACATGGAAAGTTAGGCCAAGAAAAAAAAAAAAAAAGTATCTTCATAAGATATTCTGAACAATCAAAAGGATATGTTTGCATAGGTGAACATGAAAGTGGAGGCGTGACAGAAATTGAATCACGAGATATCACATTTTTAGAAAATGATTTTCCTAAGCAGGGAGAGATAGGTCAAGATTTATCTCTATATGAAACTCAAGATCACATGGATCACATGATTGGTGAACACTCGGTTTACCTAATTCAAGTGGGAGTGATGAGAGAAATTTGAGAAAACATGATGAATCTGTTCACATGAATCTCAAAATGATGAATTAGTTTCACACGAGTCTCATTTACGTGATCCGATGGAGTGATGTACATAATCTCTAGTGGGAGCAATGTGCACGATCCAAATGGGAATAATATCGAAAGTGAGGAATCAGTTCCACCACTAGAATCCCAATTGCGACGTAGTAATCGTATAGGCATTCCTCGACGTCGTTTCGATATCGAAGGAGAAACCTTTATGATTCTACCTCAAATGATGAAGAACCTAGAAACATAAGAGAGGCTCTTCAGTGTCCTGCTAAGAAAAAATGGATGAAAGCAATGGAAGAAGAGATGGAGTCAATGAGGTCCAACCAAGTTTGGGAATTGGTTGATCTGCCCAAAGGACGTAAAGCTGTTAAGAACAAATGGGTTCTTAAAATAAAGCGTAATGCTGATGGCAATATCGAAAGATATAAAGCACGACTTGTGGCAAAAGGGTATACGCAACAGGAAGGAATTGACTACGAAGAGACTTTTTCACCTGTTGTAAGGTTTACCTCAATTCGCTTGATTCTGGCTATAGTAGCAAGTATGGATCTAGAATTACATCAAATGGATGTAAAGACTGCTTTTCTCAATGGAGAACTTGATGAAGAAATCTACATGGAACAACCAGTAGGTTTCATAAAAGAAAATGAAAAGGAGAAAGTATATAGACTTTTAAAGTCTATATATGGTCTCAAGCAATCGTCTAGACAATGGTATATACGATTCCACAATACAATCATTTCAAATGATTTCACAATGATAGATGAGGATCATTGTGTGTACACCAAGAGAGATAAAGATAAGTTCATTATCTTATCTTTGTACGTGGATGATATACTTATAGCCGGAAATGATAAGGAGTTTGTAAAACACATTAAAGAATGGTTATCATCTACTTCGAGATGAAAGATATGGGTGAAGCTGCATATATTCTTGGGGTTAAGATCTCAAGAAATCGTTCAAAGAATTTATTATCTCTTTCACAGGAGTCATATATAAAGAAAATTCTTGAACGCTTCCAAATGCAGGCTTGCAAACCCATTGATACTCCTATCACGAAAACTGAAGCTTTAAGTCGTAGATTGTGTCCTGAAACTCCACAGGAAAAGGAACAAATGAAGAAAGTTCCTTATGCAAATGCAGTTGGAAGTTTAATGTACGCAATGTTGTGTACAAGACCTGATATCTGTTTCGCTGTTGGAATGGTAAGTAGATACCAATCCAATCCAGGACTAGCACATTGGAAAGCAGTTAAAAGATATTTAGGTATCTGAGAGGGACAGCTGATTACTCATTGTGTTATCAAGGAAATGATCTGCAATTGAGAGGCTATACTGATGCTGACTGGAGAGGAGATTTAGATGAAAGAAAATCCACCTCTGGTTTTGTTTTCTTGCTAAACAATGGTGCCATTTCATGGAGCAGCAAGAAACATCTTGTATAGCTTTATCCACAATGGAGGCTGAATTTGTGGCCTTTTCATCAGCAGTACAAGAGGCTGTGTGTGGTTGAAAAGGTTCTTGGATCATTTGGGTATGTCAAATGAAGCTTCTGGTCCAGTATTAGTTAACTGTGATAGTGATGAAGCAGCGATAGCCTACACAAAAGACCCAAAATTCCATTGTAAAACGAAACATATAGATACCAAATATAACTTTGTGAAAGACATAGTTGCACGAGAAGAGGTAAACATGAAGTATATTTCTACGCAAGAAATGGTAGCAGATCCATTGACCAACCTGTTCCTAGAGATGTCTTTGTTAGACATGTAAAAACTCAGGGATTGCGTAGATGTTAATGTGCTTACATATTATGATATGTATTTTTCCCAAATAATGTTTACTAATGTTAATACTCATTGATATTTGTGTTCAATGCTTACATGTTATTATGTTGATACATGTTTTAAACAAATATACTATTTGTTAGTATGAGAAGTATGTCGGACAAGTGAATGATTGGCCCTCTCACACGGGCAATCGCCTCCATTACTTTGTGTTAATGGGAGATGAGACAAATTTTTAAGCTAATTATCTGAGTGATAATTTAGAGAGCTCAAGCTTGAAAATTAAGTAATGTCGTTATGGGGTCACTTTCTCTATGATATGACCTAAGGTGAATAAGTTTGTTTCACCTTACTTGTCTTAATGTCAGTTATGAGTTAGACATTGTGTTTGTCTGAACTATAATCTGTACGGTATTTTATGAGACATGCGCTCCATGGGAAAGGAGAGAATACCGTAGCACATGTTTTCATACCATGTGTACATTTGTGACTATTGAGGGTAATACAAGTAGAGATCTCAGTCTTGATATTGTGTGAGACCCTTGAGATTTTTTCAATCTCACATTGTACCCTTTAGACTCTTGTCTGCTTCTTAAAACTTAGATTTGATGATCGCTATCTTGGAGTGTTGCTGAAAGATCATGAGAGATTCGATCTGAAAGAACATCTCTGGAAAAGCGAATTGAATCAAAGTTGAGAGATTCGAGAAATGAGAAAGATCATTATATGAGTAATATCACATTAGCTTGTATTCACTGGTCGACCAATTGTGTTATTCTATGTGATCAAACATGATTGTGAATACAAAATAAATATTACATTCGAAAAGAGATCGAGAGAGATTTAATGTGATAAATGATCGAGGATACTGCATACATAATCCACTATGGTTCTATCCATTTTTCGAGCGGCTATATATTCCTAACAGATGTATAGCAAGTGAGCTCTCGAAGTATGCTGGTCGCACGGCACAATTGCAAAGTATGAATTATTCTTGTAGAGATAATAAAAATGTTGATCCCATCATGTGTGAGTGGGAGATGTTGGATAATGTTAATTGTTGTTAATTGGATTATTAAGCAATTATTTGATGTTGTTAAATAACAACAATTAGTAATATTTCATGTTGGAAATTATTAAGTTAATTATTTGGTGTTGTTGAATAACAACAATTAGTAATATCAAATAATTAAGTAAACAACAAGAGTTGTTAATCAAATAATTAAGTAACAACAAGGGTTGTTAAGTAACAACAATTAGTGAAATGTTAAATGGGGAACATATGGTGCACCCATGATGTTAACATTTTTGTAAGGGTTAGAAAATGTCATTATGCATCCTAATAATTTGATTAATAGTAATCAATGCATAGTGACTTGATTTCCCTCCTATAAATAAGACCATTTGCTTATGGAGTTAAGCAATCAATTAAGTTTGATTAAGAGGTCTCTACAAGCATAAAAGGTATGCAATTGTGTTGTGGTTAGTATAGATTTATTTCAATTAGCATGTAAATAAATCTAGGACTAGTAATACATGTATGGTTAGATCCTAAGAGGACAAACATGTAATTATATTAGGGATTATGTTTCCTAACACTACATCAATAGAATTACCCTTGGGCAGAGTGTATATGAGGAACATTCGGTCCTTTATTACATTTGTGATTTTGGATTCAAGTAAGAGAGCACGCGTCAGGAAGTGGAACCATACTCGAGCATCAAACATAAGATTTATGGAACTCAAATTAACATTTTCCCCACTGGTGCTAATGTCTCATTCCATGTTGGGGATACAAAGTGTCTATTTGAGATGTTCAAGATCTTGGTTCTCAATTGTTTCAGTGTAGTCATCATGCACAATATCTGGCAGCCCATAAAACCTGTTAATGGTGGACCAATTGAATGCCATCGATTCGCCTTAAACCATCACTTCATCTACTACATGCGCGTAGGCATTGGCATAGAATTCCCTCACCACATGAATAATTAATGGGCTAGATTATTTACAGATCTTGAACCAATGCCACTGAGTGATAACTAAGTCAACTTGGGGGAATTGCCCGGGATTCACCTAAAATCCTCTGTCAATAATGGGGACATTTGCCCCATTCATTTCTCATAATGCTTCTCTGCTACCGCCGACATGAATTTAACAGTGTCATAGGATGGTGTAGCGATATCTTTTCCATGTGAAGTTTTTGGCGTTATTGTCGGGGACTTATTTATTTTTTATTGTTAATTTTGAGGCTAGATACTTTACTTGTATCTTAGTGTTTTACTTTTATAATTTTGTTTCAGGTTCCCAAATAATTACATAAGAATAAATAGAAGCTTTGAAATTCTTTCGCTTGACCTAGAAATTGAAAGAACTCTCAGTCAGTTGAGAAGGCATAGACGAGAAGACCAAGAAGCACAACTCAACATGAATAATCAGGAACATGAACCTTTGGAAGCATCGCGACCAATTCCCATTCAGAATAAGACGATTTCGGTGGCTTCATATCTTACATAGTTCTGCCACCCCTTACCGTAAAACGCCTGTGACAACAAGACATACATTCAAATGATACAACATTTAGACTATTTTGAGGGAAGCGTAATTAAATATCCTAATGCCCACATTAGCAACTTCCTAAAAGTCCGTGGCACAATGAACATAGTAGATGCAGCGTTGGAGGACCATTAATAGGAAAATAAGAGAATCAAGCTTGGGATTTAATAGAAGAAATGGCTAACAACAACTCCTTGTGGCCAACAGAGAGGAGTATGCCTTATCGTGTAGTAAGAATCCACGAGGTAGAGGTCATCACAGATATGAATTTCCAAGCTTGATCAAATCTAAAAATGCTTGGAGATTCTCAACATACAGACTATGAATAATGTTGGATCTACAAGTGCACCATATTTAGGAGGGCCATATGCAGAGTCCTACAACCCACATGATGAGTCTGTAAACTATGCCAATCCACATGATGAGTCTGTAAACTATGGCAATAATTTCAACAAACAATGACACAATCCCTACTCCAATAACTTAAACCTAGGATGGAGGAACCACCCAAATTTTACATGGAATAATACTTCTAGGTAGAGACCACGTGAAAGAAATAATCCCCATTCTAGATTCCAACCATAGAACAAAGAATAAGGGTATGAGAAGAAGTCAGGAATAGAAGACTTGCTTACTGATATACTCAAAAGTAAGAAGCCAGATATGACATCTTGTTTCAGAGTCAATCAACATATTGAAGGAAATGGAAAATCAATTGGGACTGCTGGCCAACGCTCAAAGATATAGACATCAAGACACCCTTCATAGTGATATAAAACCCAATCCTAAGAGTAGAGGAAGAAACAATGCTATCACTTTGAATAGCGGTACTGTAAAAGACAAAGATATTGGAGTCAGAATACTTGACGAGGAGATCTCGAAAAAAAAGGAAAACAATGAAGCATATTAGAAGACAAAGGATAAGGATACGAGAGAATGGGACCTAGTAAAACTGACCCCATAACCACATTTTCCGCGTCGTCTCTAGAAACACAAGTTGGACAAGCAGTTCGCTCGATTTCTAGAGATTTTCAAAAAGTTTTACATCAACATCCCATTTGCAGAAACACTAGAGCAGATGCCCAGTTATGTCAAGTTTATGAAGGATGTTCTGTTTAGAAAATGGAAATTATGAGATTTCGAAATAGTATCACTTATAAAAGAGTGCAGTGCCATCATTCAAAGGAAGCTTCCTAAAAAACTAAAGGATCCTGGCAGTTTCACTATTCGCTGCACCATAAGGAACCATTATTTTTATAAGGCTTTATGTGATTTGGGCACCAGTATTGACTTGATGCCTTTATTTATCTACAGGAACTGTAGCCATGAGTAGCGAAGCCCATCTCAATCACTCAACAACTTGTTGAAAGACCGCTCACATACCCAAGAGGAGTGGTAGAAGACGCACTTGTCAAGGTGGATAAATTCTTTTTCCCAGCAGACTTCATTGTGCCGAACATGGTGGAAGATAGAGAGATGTCCATTATCCTTGGGTGACCATTCTTGGCAACAGGTCAAACCATTATAGATTTGCCGAAAAGGGAGCTAATCATTAGGGTTCAAGAGCAAGAAGTAACTTTCAATGTGTTTAAAGCCAAGAAATTTCCAAGTGACGAAGGAGAGGATGAGTGCTTTAGATTTGAGATAGTATAGAGTACCATCCAGGACACAGATGCAATGCAGTCCTTAAGTGAAAAACTTGAAACATAGATTACTAACATATCTAACGAAGAGTTAGATAAGGAGATCCTGGAATGTCTGAACTATATTGATGCATCTCCTCGCTTCAGATCGACACCATAGGCAGAAATCTTAGAATTACTGATAAAATGACGAGTCAAACCCTCTGTGAGAACCACCATAGTTGGAGCTAAAGCCACTTCCAAGCCACCTTAAGTATGCATACTTGGAGGACTCTTTAACATTACCTGTTATTATTACATCTTCTCTAACTGTGGTGCAAGAGGACAAATTATAAAGAGTGTTACAAGAATATAAGAAAGCTATTGGCTAGACCATAGCAAACAAACGAGACATTAGTCCATCATTCTGCATGCACAAGATCTTGAAGAATGATGAATACACAGCTACAGTGGAATATCAGCGAAGTTTAATCCAATTATGAAGGAGGTGGTGAAGAAAGAAATCATAAAGTAGTTTGATGCAGATATCATCTACCCCATCTCTGATAGCTCTTGGGTAAGCCTTATGCAGTGTGTGCCCAAGAAAGGAGGAATTATTGTAGTCACTAATGAGAAAAATGAGTTGCTTTCGATGAGAACAGTGACGGGCTGGAAAGTGTGTATGAACTACAGGACGTTGAATAAATCCACACGAAAAGATCATTTCTCAATACCATTCATTGATCTTATGCTAGATAGACTAGCATAATATGATTACTACTACTTTCTAGATGGGTATTCAGGGTACAATTAGATAGCCATCGCTCTAGAAAACTTAGAGAAAACCACATTCACGTGCCTGTATAGTGCCTTCACATTTCGCAGGATGCCATTTGGGCTTTGTAATGCTCCTGCCACGTTTCAACAATGCATGATGGCCGTCTTTTTAGACATGATAGAATAAAACATGGAAGTCTTCATGGATGATTTCTCAGGGGGATTCTTTTGACCACTATTTGCAGAATTTAGGAAGTGTATTAAAAAGATGTAAAGAGACTAATCTAGTGCTAAATTAGGAGAAATGCCATTTTTTGGTGCAATAGGGCATTGTATTGGACATCAGATTTCACATAAGGGTATTGAGGTAGATAGAGCAAAAATTGAGACAATTGAAAAACTGCCTCCACCATCATTCGTCAAGGGAAATTGAAGTTTCTTGGGCACACAGAGTTTTACAAAAGATTCATCAAAGATTTCTCAAAGATTGCCAAATTAGTGTGGAACTTAATGGAGAAAGATGTTCCTTTCCATTTCACCAAGGAATGCCACCATGCATATAGGATACTGAAATAGAAGTTGGTCTCAGCCTATATTATAGTAACTTCAAAATGGACACTTCCCTTTGAAGTCATGTGTGATGTGAGTGATTTTACAGTGGATGCAGCCTTAGGGCATCGTAATGAGAAGATTTTTCATACCATTTACTGCGCTAGCAAGACCTTGAACATGGCATAACTCACTTACACAACAACTGAAAAAGAGCTACTGGATGTAGTGTTTACCTTCAACAAGTTCTGATCTTACTTATTGGGGTCCAATAGTGATAATCTACACAGATCATTTAGCCATCGAGTATCTAATAGCAAAGAAGGACTCTAAGCCAAGACTGATTCATTGGGTGTTACTACTACAAGAATTTGACTTGGAGATCTGAGGTAGGAAAAGAACAGAAAATCAAGTAACAGATCACCTATCGCGACTTGAAAATGGCGTACTAGGAAGTCCCATGATATACTGATTATGTGAATTATATTGTGTCGGGAAAATGACCACTGGAATGGACGCATCGGCAAAGAAAGAAATACTTCAGCAAAGTAAAGCATTACATTTCAGACAAACCATGCTTGTTTAAATGATATACTGACTAGTTATTGCGTCGTTGATAAAAGGTTGATAGCATCCTCCAACAATGTCATTCCTCTACATATGGAGGCCACTTTAGCAGAGACAAGACCGTTACCAAAGTGCTGGAATCAGGTTTGTTTTGGCCCACTCTGATTAAAGATGCTCACATTTTTGTTCTTCAATATAACATGTGCCAAAGGATAGGAAGTATCTCCAAAAGGAATGAAGAACCACTCTAAAACATCTTACAAGTTGAATTATTTGATGCTTGTGGGATCAAATTCAAGAGATCATTTGTTCCATCACATGGAAACCTCTACATTTTGGTTGCGGTGCACTACATTTTAAAGTGGGTAGAAGCAATAACATTGTCATCTAATGACTCCAAAGTGGTACTAAAATTCCTGAAGAAAATCTTTTCACTCACTTTGGCCCTTCGAGAAATCATTGGTGATGATGAAACGCATTTCTGCAATAAGTACTTCGATGCACTCCCAGATAAATATGGAGTTACTCACAAGGTTGCCACTGCATACCACCCGTAATTAAGTGGTCAGGTCGAAGTCTCTAATAGAGAAATCAAAAGAATATCAGAGCACTCCGTTAGTTCAACGAGGAAAGACTGTTCTAGAAAATTAAAGGATGGATTATAGTCCTAACGAACAGCTTATAAAACCCTCATTCGAATGTCACCATATTAACTAGTGTTCAGAAAGGCATGTCATTTGCCTGTGTACTCGAGCATAAAGCATATTGGACCTTAACAAAGTTGAATTTTGAGTTACAAGTAGCGTGGGAGAAACGGATACTCCAATTTTATGAACTAGAAGAATTTCATCTCCATACCTATCAAAATTCCAAATTGTATAAGGAAAAGACCAAGAAGTGGCTTGATAAAAAAAATAATGCATAGAAAATTTCAACTAGGGCATCATGTGTTATTATACAACTCAAGCCTAAAACTTTTCCCTGAATAACTGAAGTCATGATGGTCAGATCCATTTGTGATCACCCAAGTATCACCACACAGAGCAATTGAACTACGAGATCCCAAATCCAGTAACGTGTTCAAGTAAATAGCCAACAAGTCAACTACTATTATGGAGAACCTATCGAGGGATAAAAAACTTGTCTCGCACTGGCAGACCCTACCTAGCAATGTGGGCAGTCACATCTGACTGAAGATGTTAAACGTAGTGCTAGCAATAAGGCAACAGACGTAAATTTTGATTTTTGCTCCTTTTCAAAATTTTAATTTCAATTCTATTTATTGCATGATATATTGTGTGTTTTGAATTTTGTATGTTGTTTTTAAAGAATATAGAGCCAACGGAGTATTCAGAACAAGCAACACTAAACCATCTCCTGAAGACCAGACAGAGAGTTCAAGACCTAGCGTGTTGTAATGTAAGAGCTATAGGATTGCGACACGTTGATGAGAGCATCACGACACGATAAAGAATATAATTGAGGTAGAATTGCAAATCATATGGAGCCTTGAGCGTCGCAACTCCAAACCTTTTGCTTCATGATGCTAAACCTAATCACTAAACTATTTGTTCTTCAATCTTTAACTCTGATTACATATTCTCACATGTTTGTTCAGGAAATATTTCCAAAAGAGATGAAATACCGCTCCAAAGCATCTTGGAGGTTGAATTATTTGATGTTTGGGTAATCGAATTCAAGAGACCATTTGTTCCATCACATGGAAACCTCTACATTTTGGTTACGATGGACTACATTTCCAAGTGGGTAGAAGCAATAACATTGTCATCTAATGATTCCAAAATGGTACTAAAAATCCTCAAGAAAAATATTTTCACTCACTTTGGAACCCATCGAGCAATCATCAATGATGATGGCATGCATTTCTGCAAAAAGTACTTCGATGCACTCCTAGCTAAAAATGGAGTTACTCACGAGGTTGCCACTTCGTACCACCCACAGACAAGTGGTCAGGTCAAAGTCTCTAATAGAGAAATCAAAAGAATCTTGGAACGCTCGGTCAGTTCAACGAGGAAAGACTGGTCTAGAAAATTAGATGATGGATTATAGTCCTACCAGATAGCTTATCAGACCCCAATTCGAATGTCACTATATCAACTTGTCTTCGGAAAGGCATGTTATTTTCATATGGAGCTCAAGCATAAAGCATACTGGGCCTTGAAAAAGTTGAATTATGAGTTACAAGCAGCGGGGGAGAAACGACAACTCCAATTAAATGAACTGGAATAATTTCGCCTCCATACCTATGAAAATGACAAATTATACAAGGAAAAGACCAAGAAGTGGCTTGATTAGAAAATAGTGCACTGACAATTTAAACCAGGGCAGCAGGTGTTATTATACAACTCAAGGCTAAAATATTTCCTCGGATAGCTGAAGTCACGGTGGTCAGGTCTGTTTATGATCAACCATGTGTCACCACACGGAGCGATTGAACTACAAGATCCTAACTCTAGTAACATGTACAAAGTAAATAGCCAACGAGTCAAATACTATTGGGGAGAACCCATCGAGTGCCAAAAATCTAGTCTCGCATTGGCATACCCAACCTAATAATGTGGGCAGTCATAACTTGCTGAAGATGTTAAACTTAGAGCTAGCGGGTAGGCAACCCACGTAAAATTTCATTTTTTCTTTTTCTTAAAATTTTAATTTCAATTGTGTTTATTGCATAATACAGTGTGTGTTTTGAATTTTGTATATCATTTTTACAAGAAATAGAGCCAACAGAGTATTCAAGACAGAGCAACACTGAACTATCCGATGAAGGTCAGGCAGAGAGTTCAAGACCTAGCGCATCGCATCGTAAGTGGTATAGCATCATGACGCGTTGATGAGAGCGTCGTGACACGATAAATAAGAAAATTAAGACAAAAGTACAGATTATATGGAGCCTTGAGCGTCGTGACGCCAAACCTTTCGCTTCACGATGCTAAACCTAATCATAAAATCATTTTTTTTCTTCAATCTTTAACTATGATTAAATATGTTCACATGTTTTTTCTTCAATGTGACAGGTTCCAAAGGACAGAAAATATCTTTAAAAGGAATGAAGGACCACTCCAAAGCATCTTAGAGGTTGAATTATTTGATGTTTGGGAGATCAAATTCAAGAGACCATTTGTTCCATCACATGAAAACCTCTACATTTTGGTTGTAGTGGACTACATTTCCAAGTGGGTGGAAGCAACAACATTGCCATTTAATGACTCCAAAATGGTACTAACATTCCTCAAGAAAAGCTTTTTCACTCACTTTGGAACCCCTCGAGTAATTATAAGTGATAATGGCACGTATTTCTGCAACAAGTACTTTGATGCACTACTAGTTAAATATGGAGTTACTCACAAGGTTGTCATTGTGTACCACCCACAGACAAGTGGTCAGGTCAAAGTCTCTAATAGAGAAATCAAAAGAATGTTGTAGTGTTCCGTCAATTCAAGGAGGAAAGACTGGTCTAGAAAATTAGATGATGGATTATAGTCCTATCGGACAACTTGTAAGACCCTCATTCAAATGTCACCATATCAACTAGTATTCGAAAAGGCATGTCATTTGCCTGTGTAATCGAGCATAAAGCATATTAGGCCTTGACAAAGTTGAATTTTGAGTTACAAGCAACGGGGGAGAAACAACTACTCCAATTGAATGAACTAGAAAAATTTTACTTCCATGCCTATGAAAATGCTAAATTGTATAAGAAAAAGACCAAGAAGTGGCTTGATCAAAAATTAGTACACAGATAATTTGAACCAGAGCAGTATGTATTATACAACTCAAGGCAAAAACTTTTCCTCAAATAGTTGTAGTCACGGTGGTCAGGTTCGTTTGTGATCACCCAAGTCTCAATACATGGAGTAATTGAATTACGAGATCCCAACTCCAGTATCACGTTAAAAGTAAACAGCCAACGGGTCAAATACTCTTGGGGAGAACCCATCGAGTGCCGAAAAGCTATTCTCGCACTGGCCGAGCCAACTTTGCAATATAGGTAGTCACGTCTGGCTGAAGACGTTAAACTTGGCGCTAGCTGGGAGGCAACCCACGTAAATTTTTATTTTTGCTCATTTTTAAAATTTTAATTTCAATTGTGTTTATTGCATGATATACTATAAGTTTTAAATTTTATATGTGATTTTTACAAGAAATAGAGCCAACAAAGTATTCAAGACAGAATAACATTGAACCATCTGATGAAGGCCAGACAGAGAGTTCAAGATCTAGCACGTCGCGACGTAAGTGCTATAGCGTCGCGATGTGTCGATGAGAGCGTCGCGACACGATAAAGAAGAAAATTGAGGCAGAACTACAGATTATATGGAGCCTTGAGCGTCGCAATGCCAAACCTTTTACTTCACGACACTAAACCTAATCACGAAACCCCCAATTTTCTTAGGGCTCCGAGTCGGGACACTGAACAATGCACGCTTGATATCAGTACTTAAAACAGGCAAACCAACACTTTTCTTATAAAATAATTCATCAATTATGTCCTAAAAATCACTTCTCACACACAACAATCTCCCAAATCTATTTCCCCACTTCTCCAACACCTATACCACACTCATTTCTCTAGTACTTGTGTATATCTACTATCGTGTACCTTGTGCTTGGTTGGTTCAATCATTTTCAGGTTTCATACTCCACTTTTCTTTTTATTCTTATTGTTTTTTATGTTTTATGTTTTGGAAATTGAAAATTTAATTGATGTTTGGGAGTAGAGTGTGTTGTTATATTTCTTAAAGTGTTTACTTAGTTGAAAGCTATGGTGATAATTGGAAAAAAACTTTAGAAACATGACAGACTCTACCAAATTTGTTTTGAATCCTACTTCATCTCATCAAATGATGTCAAAACAATCACATAGAAAAGTTGTTGCTACAGCATCCCATGAATGTTAAATTCATATTGGTGGCAGCGGAAAAGCGCTATGGGAAAGGAATGAGGCAAAAGATCCCTATTATTGAGAGAGGATTTGAGGTGAACCCTAGAAAATTGCCCCAAGTTTACTCAGTTATCACTCAGTGGTATATTGCCCTAAGTTTACTCAGTTATCACTCAATGGTATTGTTTCAAGCTCTGTACAGACATGCCTTTTATATTACAATCTCATCACTAACTTGTGTGCACCCCAGAGAAGAAATTATGCAACCCACTACTACTCATGAGAGTATATATTGTTCAGCAGCTTCTAGCATAGAAAACACTGACAACTATTTCATCAACTGCTCAACCTCAACCCTCAATGTGGTAGTCATTTCGGTAACTCTCTGTCGCACAATGTTTGGAGCATTTAGAGGCTTACACGACGTACCAGGCACAACACAACCAATCTATGGAGAAAATACTCTGATTAATGGCTCATCAACTCAAAGTCAGTGAAAACAAATTCCATGTGTTTCCCCATCCTCCAGAGACAACGGACGACAATGATGAGGCAGATACATGACCCCCACCACGGCAGTGTTATTCCCTACTTCTTTTTATTTATTATGAATTGCATTGGGGATAATGTCTTGTTTGTAGTGGTTGTATGTTTTATTTCTTGTTCCAAAATGTTTTATTTTATTTTCCCTAAAAATATATATGTATGGTGTGTGTGTGTGTCTGATGATGAGTTTTTTTTCTCAGTGTGAAGTTATAGGAAACGATAAGGGCTAACTTTGGTTTTATCATATACCTTGAACAGAGTATCTAGGTTAGACTCTTATGCACAAGAAAATAGCTCTATAGAAGTAAGATACTGAGGAGTGGATGATTATAACATCCCATATCCTGGAGATGCTACTGGCAAGGAATAGGCTATCCTATCCTCCTGAGCTTATGAACTTACTGACTGTATATATCACTATTAACGCATCTCAATTATAGCTCAAACATGGGACCATTGGCCAAACTCATTTTAACATATAAGCACTATTTGACTCATGTCATGTACTTAACACTTCTTTACAATACAACCCTAACAATAAAACTTAAAAATATTACATATGAAATCTTTACTGTACAGCATGCCAAATGCATGACTTTACATGACTTTGACTGAACTGTAACTCAATCTGGTGGACTCAGACCCTCTAGTGACTGCCACTAGAATCCATCTTCTCAAGCGAGTCCTCTGGGTATCCTGTAAATAAATAAACGGGGGGGGGGGGGGGGGGGGTTAGACCGTTGTACAATTTAAGTGAATGGAGGAAAACTGAAATACTACTATGAAAATGCTTGGTTCCAAAACTAAAGTCCTCCCAGAAAACAATTTAGTATGAAAACTCTTTTGTAAAACTTATCTTTTCTGAAAGTCTCTTATAAAACTATTGTTTCTGAAAACCTTATTTTCTAGAAAACTTCATTCTGTAAACTACCTCTGAAATATGATTTTGAAAATCTGTTTCTGAAATGTATGTTTTCTAAAAACTGTTTCTAATATCTGAACTCTGAAAACTGATCTGTCTCTGAAAAGCTTGATGTATGAGGGCGTTACATATCGTCATCCCTCAAGCCACTGAACTAGAACTGGGGGTGCGTATCTATTCTACCCTCCAAGCTCCGAAACTAGGATCTATGGGCATCTGTCATCCCTGGTCCTGAACTAGGATCTGGGGACATTACGTATCGCTGTCCCCCCAGTCCTTTACATGTGCACATGTCATCCGTCAATTCCATGTATGTAATAAGTTACATACTGAGGTGGGTTTTTCCCTCATGCCTCAAAAACATAAAACTAAAGCTTTGAAAATATTTATTTCTCAAACATATCTTAAACATAATCTTTTATGAAATAACTTCCATAAAAATCAACTAACGCCCTAACAACATAAAAATAAGTCTGATGTGAAAAATACGAAATGCAAAATAAAGTAAAAAGGAAAGTGTCCACTCATTGGTTTAGAATCTGACTAGCACTGATTACTATGCCGAAGAAAATTATGATTCCTGCGATGATCTACATTTGATAAACTAGATTAGAAATGGACTAAGAAATGTACTACAGAATCAGGCTAAATTTACTTATTTAAGTGGTTGCTATTACTCCGATAGGTATCATATTTATATCAAGAAGTAATATATGTAAACAAGCTGATACGACAACTTTAGGGTGGTCTCTTACATGCTAGGGTGAAACCAGACTGGTTTAAAACTGATTTCAGAAAAATTCTGATCTCGTTTCGTGACCCAAGGTGTTGCGCATCGCGACGCGAACATTTCGTAAACGATTCTTAATTTTTCCCGTATTTGTCACGATGCTAACCCTTTTGGCGTCGCGACGCGAACTTGATTTCCAAGTTTCTGCATTTGCTGCTCAAACCTATATTTCCCAAATACATCCTCAAAACTTCTATATCAATTTTATTACAAAAACCATTCCATTAAAACTCAATAATTATCCACGCAATTATAAACATCTCTCTCAACAGCAACTTATATCTATTTCATATACTTCACTTAGTTTTATTCTCAAAATCTTAACAAGTTGGGGTTTCTCCAGATTACCATTGTCTTATTATAAATGTCATACAATCATCATCACATCCAAGCTCGCAACATATTACAATTATTAAATCATCAAAACTTAATATATCATAATTTGGGTCATGGATTTCTTACCTCTTTTCCTTTGATTTCCAACACTTCCCAAGCCTTTAATGGTTGCCAAGCTCTTTTATCCTTATTTCTTTCTTCTTTTTCTTTCATCTTCTCTCTTTGTTTTCTTTTCTTTTTCTCCTTCTTCTTTTTCTTCCCTTATTCTTTAATGTTTTTTCTTCTTTTCTCTACCCAATTTCTACTTTTGGAATGAGGGAATAATTTCCTATTTATAGAGGAAGGGGGCTGATTTTTGTGATGGATTTGGGTGGTTGAAATTTTACCACATGTCTCATTTTTAGTCATTTCCCGAAATTACTATAGCTGTTATGGAAATCACGATTTGTTATCGATTTCAGATTCAATTTTGGAAAAATTCCTAAAGTGAAAGTTGTATTTCTCGGTCTTAGCTTTCCGACAATATTAAATTCATAATAATTGGAGATCGTATGAGAACGTTATGCCCCAAATACCATGGGCTATCTGGAATAAAATATCATAGAATTCCGTATCGGAATTTTGAAGAATTAACTGATTGTCTCTGAAGTCGTTCCATGAGTGTATTTGTGTCCCAAAATAATTTATATTATGTTAACTTCGTCATGTAATGTAACAGTACTAAAATGTAACAGTAATAAAGAATACCGGTCGTTATAAATTCTTCCCCTATTAAATAGGATTCGTCCTCAAATCCTCTTTAAACTTGGGACATTACCATAGGTCACAGAGTTCAAGGGTTCTTTCTAAACCATCAGTTCAAACTGACTTTATACTTGTAACCATCTTATTTCTATCTGCTAGGACTCTTACTTTACTGTAAAAAACTCACGTTAACCGGGTTCACTATAACTTGGTAACTAAGATCTCTGTTAAACTTTTCATTCATCCTTTTTCTAATAAGTACGCTTTAGTCTTTCTCTTATCTTAACTTTTGTTTCATATCTTATGCTTATTAAATTCTTGATTGAGAAGGGACTCTTCGTCTTAGTTTTATAAAATTCATGCTGATTACTTTACATTACGGCCATGCTACAGCTCTTATGGTGCATCAAAGAAGCCTCATTCCTAGATCTTTCATTATAATCTACTTACTCCAGCTCATTACCTGCATGAGCTATCAGTTCTGAATGGTATTAGTTTTGTGGTTTACATCTATATCTTCTAGTTCTTAATTGTTTAGTCTTCTTATATCTATCTACAAGAAAATATATCTAACAGTCTTCTTGTTGAGAACTCAACGCCCTTTAACTTGTTTTGTATAACTATTGGACTAGGCTTTCCAACCTTTACTTAAGGATCTTTCATCTATAAAAGTATTTGTGCTTTCTATAATTGGGTTCCTTTACTTCGGCTTTGACTCTGGAAGATATACACATTCACACACACACACACACACACACCAGACTGCTTACCGATTCCACCCCATAAATTTTCTTGCCTCTGCTTATCTGTATAACTTAGGACCTTGTAGTGCAGGGTCAGATTCTCTATGTACTTCTTTCTCACTATTGTCGTTTGCTCAATTGGTTTGTACTAAAGAGGTTGGTTCTGGTAGCTTCGTTGGGAGTTTAACTGTATGTATACTTTTTCTTAAACTTCACTTCTTGCTATAGACGCGGTTGTTGGCGATTCGGTTCTAACTATAGTTCATACTTTCTTTATACTTTTACTTTCATTGCTACTATAAATCTCGTTACAGTATTCCACACTAACTTGTTTTCCATAGTCTAGTGATGTCAAGGGTCGTTACTCAAATACACGCAAATATATCGTACCTTGAGGATTCACCCGCTATGCTAATTGCAACATTACAATAATTTATCTCCTCGATTCCATATTATGCTACAAATCTACGAAACGACCCATACCCGTGACTAAGGCCGTCTCAAACCCATTGTGGTTTGGTTAGCTTCGACTAGGGCCGGGTACTTTATATGTTTTATGTCTCCTTATCCGAAAGATATCGTCTTTTACATGTCTCTAGTCATGTCTAACGTAGTTCTTTCGTATTCCCATCACTGCTAGACTAATATTTTATCTCCTCATCACTTTATCTAGACAGCTTCTTTCCTAGATCTTTTACTTGTAGATACTTTCTTCTTCTATTATGCTCTTATACTGAGCATGAAGGTTTTATGTTTTGGTCTCTTTCACTATGCATTTACTTGTTCTTGGGAGTATCTTGAGGCGATCATCGAGGTCCATCTTCATTATTGCTGTGTAGCTAGGGTTGAGAGAGTGAGGTTTGTCCTAGAGTTTGCTGGTTGCAGTGTTCTCACTAGTTACCCATGTTGTAGTTATGCGTGCCACTTATCTATGAGCTTAGGACTCTCATATCTGCATATCTGGTGTTAACTCCCAACTTAGGTTCTTTTGTTAACAACCATCTGAACTATCACTTCCAAATTTACCTATAAATTTCTCTCTGGCGATTGATTATACTACATTTTTTCTGAGAACTTGCATAAGGTTAATACTTTCTCAACTCCTACTATACTTCCTCTGTTATACTTTATTACTATGTTTTGCTTTGTTGCTTGGATTTCCTCCTTATCTCGATTTCTTGACCCTCTAAGGTCACCATTCTCTTGGAAACTCTGCATTTACAACTAATCATGGTATTAATACTGTATCTTTAGCTTCGGTGATACATTCTTACTAATATTTTATTTTCTGGTATGGTAGGAAACTTTATATAAGTTGGATACTTTACTTCTATGTTTCTATGTGGTGCTTAGTTTATTCCCTTACTCTTTTGAGCTTTTACTTCCTTGAAAGTTTTTCGTCCTACTATGTATCAGGTTATCCCTTCTGTATTTGGCTAAACTCATTGTAACTACACCCTATTTCATCTCGTTCATGATAATACAATCTTCTAATTCTTATCTAGGTCATGTTGAGCTTCTGGGTTTTGCTGTCACATGATCTGTTTATCTTGTTATATGTTCATCTTTCTAAATCATTTTCTCATTGGGCTCTAAATTGAGGGGGTTAACACATGCATTCCACCGAGATATATGAATATACATTCCAGTTATTTACTTTAGTTCGATGTTGGTCTGATAAAGTATCTATATACTTACTATACTCAAAGCTATTGGAAGGAAGAAAATCAATGCGTTTTTTTGGAATCTTTAACTTTATCAAGTATCCTGAAGTCTCCTCTTACTTTTTTACCTTCAAGCTATATCTCTAATACTATTTATACTGAACCTCCTTGTCACTTACCCATCCTACTTATTTATTTCCACATTTCATCTCTTGGCTCTAAGCCGTGGCGACGTTTCAGTCTCATGAGCTATTTTCTAAATCCGTGCTCTCTGCCCTTACTATAGGCTATAACTATGACTTTTAATCTTATTCTTCGCTCTGGTATTCTTGTTAACTCTTGAGTGTCTTCAATATTAGTCTATCCTCTTGAACTTACACAGATTTCTACTAGTACTGGTCTGATTAATGGGTTTCTACTATGTTCAGTCTATTCTGTAGACTTCTACTAGTACCGCAAGCCTCGTGCTGGCTTGTTTAGATGCTTGGACTTTACTGGGTTCTCTCTCGTTCTAACTTCGGAGGCTTCCTTATTCCTTTCTAGGTGATCTATCTTCTCAATTTACTAATTATGTCTTAGAATATTGATGCTATGTAAAATGGGCTTTCGTGTGGCTATCTTTTCTATTGTGGCACTGGCTGGGACAATCATTTTACGTCTCTATGATTATAGAAATTTCTTGTTCTAATAATCTATGTCTTGATAGAGTCTTTTATGAAATAGACTATTTCAGGGCAATTCCTTCAATCGATATTACTGAAGGGGTGAGGGTCTGGACGCTTAGGGCTGTATTCATGTCAGGTTTCTTGGGGTAAGGTAACTTAATTCTTTTTCCTTTACGACGTTCATCCACTCTAACTCCTATGAGTTTGAGTTTGGGTGTTTAGAACCCTACATACTTGGTGACACCTTGTGTCCTGTGAAAACTTCACAACTACTCCCGACTTCTGTTTTTTTTTTGTCCTATGTCTATTCTTCGTGATTCGGGGGAAAACTTTCTATCTCCACAAGGTATTCGAAAGCTATTGGATTCGTTTGGAAGAGTTTTCTAAAGAGAGAAGAAATCTTACGAAAAGGAAAGAAAACTTACTTAGGTCTACTAGGCATTTTACTATTATTTAGGCTTGTTCCCTTTTCTTACTACCATAGGTTTTGGCATTTTCTTATCTATCTGCTCCCGTACTTCTATCTGTATTTGCTTATGATTGCTTAAGCATCTACATTTTGTCGTTTACCTCTCTTTCTAGCTTTTTCTTTCTCTTTTTTACTTTCCTGGGTGGGTATTTTTGTCTCTTTACTTTTTTGTCTCTGGCTATTTAAGCTTCTATGTATCTTTTCTTCCTTTCTTATAGCTTTCTATTCCCACTCCACTAAGTAACTATTTTTAGTACTGAATTTTATAGCTCATAGCTAAATTTGAAATTCTACTAATAGTTCAGGATGAATACAAAAGGCTCTTCGAAGAATATAATTGTTTCTAAGGAAATATACTTAAATAGCTCAAGAACTCTTACTAACCTGACTATAGAACTTTGAGGACATACTCGAGGATCGAATACTGGAGAGGTAGTGTCACGTATACGGGTATCTCAGGCATACTGCGTATACAAGACCCCAACACTCTGCCTACTACAGTTACTGACTCCCTAGACCATGCTCTGATACCATCTTTGTAAAATCCTCGATCCCGGAGATGCTACCGGTAGAGAATAGGCTATCATATCCCCCCTGAGCCTTTGAACTTACTGACTGTATACATCTCTTTACAATACAACTCTGACAATAAAACTTAAACATATTACATATGAAATCTTTACTATACAACATGCTAAATGCATGACTTCACATGACTTTGACTGAACTGTAACTCAATCTGGTGGACTCAAACACTCTAGTGACTGCCATTCATATCCATCTTCTCAAGCGCGTCCTCTAGGTATTCTGTAAATAAACAAAATTGGGAGTGAGGGTTAGACCGTTGTACGATTTAAGTGAATGGAGGAAAACTGAAATACTACTATGAAAATGCTTGGTTACAAAATTAAAGTCCTCCCAGAAAATAATCTAGTATGAAAACTCTTTTGTAAAACTTATCTTTTCTGAAAGTCTCTTATAAAACTGTTGTTTCTGAAAACCTTCCTTTCTAGAAAACTTCCTTCTGGAAACTACCTCTGAAATCTTCTTTTGAAAATCTGTTTCTGAAATGTCTGTTTTCTGAATATTATTTCTAATATCTGATCTCTGAAAACTGTTTTCTGAAAACCTGATATATGAAAAAATATATCTCTGAAAAACTTGACATATGGGGGCGTTACGTATCGCCGTCCCCCCATACTCCTAACTAGAGTCAGGAGTGTAAATCCATGACTTTGGGGCGTTACGTATCGCAGTCCCCCAAAGTATGCCAATCTTGTCCCTGAAACTAGTGGTCTTACGGCGTACATATTGCTGTCCCCAAATCCATTGAACTATAAATGAGGGTGTGGATCTATGCTACCTCCAAGCTCTAAAACTAGGATCTAGGGGCATCTATCATCCCTAGTTCTAAACTAGGATCTGGGGGTGTTACATATCGCCGTTCCCCCAGTCCTCTACATGTGCACATGTCGTCCATCAATTTCATGTCTGTAACAAGTTACATACTGAGGTGGGTTTTTCCCAATGCCTCGAAAACATAAAACTCATGCTTTGAAAATATTTCTTCTCAAACATATCTTAAAACATAATCTTTTATGAAATAACTTCCGTAAAAATCAACTAACGCCCTAACAACATACAAATAAGTGTGATATGAAAAATACGAAATGAAAATCTTGTAAAAAAGAAAGTGTCAACTCACTGGTTTATAATCTCACTGACACTGATTACTCTACTGAAGAAAATTATGATTCCTACGATGATCTACATTTGATAAACTATATTAGAAATGGACTAAGAAACATACTACGAAATCAGGCTAAATTTACTTATTTAAGTGGTTATTATTACTCTGATAGGTATCATACTTATATCAAGAAGTAATATATGTATACGAGCTGATATGAGACCGGACTGGTTTAAAACTGATTTGGGGAAAATTCTGATCTCGTGTCGCGCGCAATGTGTTGCGCGTCGCGATACGAATATTCCAGAAATAATTCTTAATTTTTCCAGTACGGGTAACGACGCTAACCCCTTTGGCGTCACGACGCGAACCTGATTTCCAGGTTTCTCCAGTTGCTACTCAAGCCTATATTTCCCAAATGCATCCTCAATACTTCTATTTCAATTTTATTGAAAAAACCATTCCATTAAACCTCAATAAATATCCACAACATTATCAACATCTCCCTCAACATCAACTTATATTTATTTCATATACTTCACTTAGTTTTATTCCCAAAAACTTAACAAGTTTGGGTTTCTCAAAATTATCATTATCTTATACAAAAATCATATAATCATCATCACACCCTAGCTCACAATATGTTACAAGTATCAAATCATCAAAACTTAATATATCACAATTTGGGTTATGAATTTCTTA
Source organism: Zanthoxylum bungeanum (assembly GCA_019454045.1). Taxonomy (NCBI): domain Eukaryota; kingdom Viridiplantae; phylum Streptophyta; class Magnoliopsida; order Sapindales; family Rutaceae; genus Zanthoxylum; species Zanthoxylum bungeanum. The sequence continues at coordinate 75,102 of SKCR01043603.1, forward strand.
CCTCTTTTCCTTTGATTTTCAACACTTCCCAAGCCTTTATGGTTGCCAATCTCTTTTAACCTTGTTTCTATATTCTTTTTATTTCTTCTTCTTCTTCTTCTTCTTCTTCTTCTTCTTCTTCTTCTTCTTCTTCTTCTTCTTCTTCTTCTTCTCCTCCTCCTCCCCTCCTTCCTCCTCCTCCTCCTCCTCATCCAAATCATTTTTCAACAAATTGGTCCAACCAAAATGCAATTAGACATGTTATAAGCATACTCAAACAATCAATTTATTCAAATCATGCTCAACACAAATTTACCCAAATTTTAAGCCCTACAATTTTCATGCTTGAACCTATAGCTCTTGATGCCATTGTTAGGTTTATATCTAGGTCCCAAGATCAAACAAGACATGAAATCATGTGTGAATACATCAAAGGAGGTAGCGGAATACTCACATCGATCGGTTGAGACGAATCGGCAACAAACAAAACTTGAAAAAAACCCCACTGCCAAGGGCGTGAACTGCAGTGATGTTGCTCACTGTTTTGGGCGTGAAAATGGTCCTTCGTCAAGCTCCAAGCTTCGTCGAACGGATCCCGCCTCATGGGTGAACCTCCCTAACACCTTCGCAAGTCTCGTAAGTGTGCTAGCACTTGTGTTTTTGCAATAAAAACACACTCATTGCCTCCCTTGAAGCTCACGGCAGTGAGCTGTGAAGAAGAAAGAAAAACAGCCCCTTGGGCGTGTATAGATGGAGAGAAAAGGAGGAGAAGTGTTATGGTTGACTTGTGTAATGAATTACAAAAATGCTTTATATATTTTTCCAAAAAATAATAAGCATTTACCATTTTTATTTATCAAATAAAGTAAATGGTAATTACTCTCTCAACCACCAACACTATTCCAACAACACCCATCACTATTCAATGTCACTTTATTAAAGTGACTTGATGTGTGTCTATCAATCAATCAACTCAATCACATCAATCAATCACATCACTCAAAGTGACTTTTGATTTGACGCTTGATGTGACGAATGATTTGACGCTTGATGTGACTTGCGTCGCCGCACTCGAATTCGAAATACGAATGCGCTCGCAATCACACTCGGGCTCGGGTTCGCTAATTCCCAATTAGCGAGTTTTCCGTTGCGTCGTAATTAAACGATTACGCCTAGCGAATTCACTATTCACGTCGCTAACGAATTAATTCTAAATTAATTCGTTCGCCCGAATTAAAATCTAATTTTAATTCTGCGTCGAAATCTAATTTCATTTAATATATCGAATATATTAATTTACCGATTAATTCCAAATTAATCGTTATCTCTCTCTAGACGATATTTTATCCTAGATAAAATATCTCCATAATTAATCCTAGATTAATTCTCTCTCTCTTCTATATAATCCCAGATTATTAATGAGTGCGAGTTATGCGTCATCGGTGCATTATTGGGAAGCGACCCATGAGATCCCCGGATATGTTGGCAGTAAATACGGTCGTCGGAGTATCCGAATCACGTACGTACCAAGTACTACGTTCTACCGATTTACGAGACAAGGTCGACTCCTAGCAAAGCACCAAGTCTTCCCAATTCTCCGGACATATTCTTATAAGAATATTTAAGATCTATATCAGGCGTAGTCTACTAAGTATTGTGTATATCGGCCCAGTATCGGATAGTCACGTGCTAGGGCTGGGGCTGGATAAGTGTCTGCCCCGTCCGAAGCACATGTCGGATGTCTGGTAACTAGTCTCTATAATCGGATATGCATGACCTAGTCATAATATCCCGATGGTTGCGCAACACTTAAGAGCACTAATACCGTATCCTGCGTGACATCATCTCCATTATGACTGGAGTGATACTTCCGTCTTGACATCACACCCAATACTCTACGATTCTCAATATACCCAAAATCGGCGTACCAGAACTGGTTAAAGTCCCTGACGACCTCAATCAAAGTATATTGATTGTCGTAAGCATTAGCGGTGCAAGTCTCAGGTTAAGACCAAATACACCTACCCTGATGTCGGACTCCCATAGACACATAGTCATAATACCAATGGGATTCCGAGGGGTCTATCCAGAGCGAAGCTGTTTCCCGTACCATCGGTGAAACACGACCTCCTATCGCACTTGCATAAGTATCCAATACTTATATATATAAGAACTATGCCGTTGTGCCCTCACAACGCGCACAAGTGCAATACTAGCCTATTCCGCATTATCGATGTCCTGTCTCGATAATACTCCGGCTAGGGATATTTAATGATTAATCCTTCGTGGATTGATACTGTCTCATATCATTCTCAATCCAGGAACTAATCATAGGGACCTCTCTTCATTTATATATCTATGATGATCTAATCACAAACGATGAGAGTGCAATTTCCTTGTCACATAGTTAATTTGTACAACAACACCATGATCTGTACAAATAGTGACGCTATGGGTCATATTATCCAACAATCTCCCACTTGGCACATAGCCAGTCACTCGAGTGTCTAACACCCGAACTATGTACGGTTCGCTCAAATTGCTGAGAAAAGATTTTCGTCAGCGGATTTGCATGATTATCGTCTGACGCGATTTACACGATCATCACATCGCCATGATGTATGATCCGAACGAATCAGATGAATATCGAAGTATATATCTGGATCGTCGATGAGACCATTAATTCTTTAGCCTGTGCTGACGCCTAGCTCAGCCGCTAACAGAACTATATCTAATCTAATTAGATTTATTATCGATCCAAATGGCTTCTATTGCTGCCTCAGCTGCAGCAATAATCCACATTTGTTGTTTATTCGGCAACAGTTATCTTGCTCGGAATATTTCCAGCACACTGTCCCAGTGTTCAAACTTTTATAGTACCGTAGTATTTAATTGTTTGGAAACTTGCAGCAGTGATCCCAGTCACTTCAAGTTCTCCTTCTCCATAGTTTAAGATAGCATCTTTAGTTCTCTGAGATACTAACAGATGTTCTTAATTTCAATCCAGTGACTACCACTTGGATTGACCTGATCGTGACTCTATATGCTCGAAGCGTATGAGACACCAAATCAAGTACATTTTAAATGTACAATTTCCAGAGAGTGTTAACAACTCCAAATCTATCCCAGTAGATCTTTATTCCTTGAATAAAGGTTGTTACTCCCCAGAATTCTACGGAGAATTTCTATGAAATCCAAGCTTTCACAATAGCTTTATGGGAATATACTTGTCAGTGCACTCTCACTAACCTCCTTATATACACAAGAATCATTTCGTTTTGAATTAAATCATTGTGGGAACACAGGACCTGGGTGACGCATGTTGTTCCTAGGCTCGGGGGCCTAGGTGGGAGTACGGAGTAGCCACGGGGGACTAAACCGGAGAGTAATGGAGTCGCCACCCGGTGTGAACCGGGAAAATGAGATTTAAGGCCGCACTCACCCATCGCAAGGGAAGACCTCAAACCGTTGGGTTCGGAATAGTCCCTTACTTATGTCACTTGTAATAAAAGGATTTATGTAATAATTTAACCAGGCTTAAATAACATTTATTTCCAAAAATATCATGCTTCTAAATTCATATGCATACATCAACAAGTTCATCACAACATGCAATATCACATGGCAATCTCATAACATATTTCAATCCTATGATATGGAAAACTAAGAACAACAAATCATGCTTGAGTACTATCTCATGAACCTATTAACCAAATAACATGCTAACAGCCTAATCATGCTTGAATACAATCCCAAGAACACATAGAATGGATAAATGCGGGAATACAAATAATACGGTTGGCTATATAACACAAGAAAGATCAACCAAGAGGCAATTATGCATGAATATGATAAGACAGACTCAGTTCAGTGTGTGCGCGTTCGTGTAGCGTTCGTAAACGCGTTCGAACGGAAATGAGACAGAATGCTCGCGTTCGTATGGCGTTTGATAACGCGTTCGAACGGAAATGAAACAGAATGCTCGCGTTCGTATGGCGTTTGATAACGCGTTCGAACGGAAATGAAACAGAATGTTCATGTTCGTATGGCGTTCGTAAACGCGTTCGAACGGAAATGAGACCTGATGCATGATAAGGCAAAAATGCATGCGCGTTCGAGTTGCGTTCGTAAACGCGTTCGAACGGGAACAGACCTGATGCATGGAATGGGACGCATACATAAACAATAAAATAAGGGGCGCGGCGAAGTACTGCCGTAAAGGTGGCCTTTTGGGGCTCTTGATCTCTCAAAGAGAGGACCTTTGAGACCAACATACTAAGCCCATGCGCGTCACATCACATCATGCATACAAACATAAAGACAATCATATTATTCTAAGTATGTCCGATTGAACATGTCTTGCATCCAACCAACAACACATCAACCGGCGCGGCAAAGCATCGTGGTAAAGGGCTTTAACCCCTCCCCATAGGGGATCTTTCATTCCACTTACTAAGCCCATGCGCTCGATTGAGTCTGCATAAATAAGCAACATGCAGAATTTAAGTGACGAAAAATAAATAACAAAAGCAACACAAAACAAGAGAAGGTGCCGTTTACTCAAGTGGTACGTGGAGTTGTATCCCAAGTACAGACCGCACTACCGTCCATTCGGATTCGGCTATGGAATTTACGTCTGGGTTTCCATCCTATATACCACAAGAGACGACACTCTTCTATTTCATTCAAGCCACAACATGCATCCATAAACGACTCTCATGCGAATAGAATTCAATAATAATAATAAAAACGAATATAAACTAATGAAAAGGTACCCTCAGGTCTACCTTTTAAATCACCTCTCGGATGTCGGTACACGATCTTCGGAAGGGTGGATGCTCCGCAACTCTCCCGGTTCACTGGTTCACTGTTCTCGTTCATTGTCTTACTGTTTTGAGTCGTTGTTCTCCGTCTTTTGCTATGTTTCCTTGTGGTTTCGCTGCCGTTTCCTCTTTATCTTTTGCTTACCGTTTTTTTGGGTGTGTTCTTCCTGTAATTTTTATGTGTGTTGTGTATGAGCTATGGACTAGGGACTAGGGACTAGAGACTGGGGTTGAGAAGGTTGGTGCAAGGTTCTTTTTATAGGCAAAAGGGTTTGGGCTTGACAAGGAAAATGGATTTGGCTAATAAAGAGGGATTTGATTTGTTTGGTTAGGGAAGTCAAAGATTGAGGGGGGGGGGGGGGGACAAATCTTGGCTAGATAGGGAAGGTTGAATATTTGATTGGCTTGGTTTAGGAATACAATTTTTAAGTTAGGAATAATATATTGTTGATTGATTTTAACTTGGTATGATTATATTTTGATTTAGTATGTGATTTGTTTAATTTAGGCATGATTTTAGTTTAAGTTGGTAATTGTTTATTTTATGTTTGGTATATGTTTTATTTAATTATTTAATTAATTTAATTATTATCTTATTTAGTTAATGTTTTAATAATATTTTTATTTTTTTTTATTTAAATTGGGATGTGCTTTATGGCTTCGGGGGGCTAATTGGGCTGGATGTGAGGCTAGCAGCAAAACCAGAATTACCGACACTGTTTCGACGCTTCCTCGAACGTGCACGAGAACGCCCGCAATCCGTTTTGACGTTCGACGTAAACACGAACGTAGCACGACGAAAAACATGAACCTTGTTTATTCTAAAATCCCCTTCCGATGTTCTGTTTTCCCGTGACCTCCGTGACTTAAAAGGTAGTGTCTCAAAAATGAGACTCATCATAGGGACTTAATGTGTAAAAATGCAGTGCCTACATCATAAACCTTATGATTAACTCAAAACGTCAGTTTCAAGAACCTTATGCTTGCTTCAAAATCCAACATGGATCGAATAACCAAACACCCGCAAACCTTGTTTGTCAGTTAATACAAAATCGTCGGATGTTTTAAGAATCCTCCAAGAGGTTTCCTTTTTCAGGAAAGCGATTTTGATCTACAACGACACTTTCATAAATGAAAATGCCGTTATCAACAAGCATCTTCAAACTGGATTTTACCATGAACAACAGGTAAAAGGTTGAACCATTATTAACACAATGTTTGATATAACGATACCTTTCCGTCCAAGGCTAGCTTTGTACGTTGGTAATGTTGCCATCCAATATGTCTTCCTTGAAGACGTTTACGGTCCAATTGTTGGGGTTGGTGCTCAGAGCGCCAATCCGGACCGTATTTATGTCTGATTCATGAATACGAACATCCCCTTATTCCATAATATTACTTATTTATGGTTGCACCTCTTGTTCTTATATACGTATTCGATCTGATTACGATTAGATTGAAACTAAATGTGGTTTAGTGATATGTATATATTAGACAAAGGCCCGATAATATATAATGCAGTACACAGTTACAAAGTTAGTTTGTAATTGACATTGGGAAGTGTCACTGCTATATGAATATTATCAAACATAGTTCCTGGTCAAGATTTGCTAACACGGGTCGGTTAGTCAAATCCGTTGAGACCAGTACATGTCGTATATCGAGACTTGGTCCGATGGTTTATCCCAATGAACCATGAGTCTATGGAGACTCGTATAGACGTGTAGGTGTTTATAGTGGATAAACACTGAACGGCTCACCGAAGATTCTTAATGGATGGTACCAACGTCAATAAGAATCTTCTCGGGTTGAGTAGCATAGTGGTCCTTCGACTTGAGACACCACTGTGGATGTATGAGACATCCTCCACACTTAGATGGCAGTCACGTCACCGATCTATTTAGATCAGACCTCCGCCTGTTCGTTGGGTGTGGATCGATCCTCAGGATATCCTGTGTGTGTCAAGATAGGATCCGTCAGTTCTGTGTACAGAGCATAGGTAGTCCATATATATTTAGCAGTCTGTTAAATCTGTGGCCACAGTATACATCGGAAGTAAGTTCCGAGTGTTATTTAGAGATTGCTAATAGATACGTCGACGAGATAATACCTATAGAGATTTGACGTTTACATCTATATCTCTGGGATTATCTGGATACCTGTGACGGAGGGATTATACGTATGCAATGACCTCGACCTGTATGATTCAGCTAGTTTATCCGTGATCGTCATAATCTACGGGTGGATAGATTATGGACATGAAATTGGATTTCGTGACGGATATACCTGAATCTAGAGAGTCTCAATAATGAAACATACTCGTAGAGCACTAGAGCAACATTTATGAATAATGATGATTATTTATAAATCGTTTAATCGTTAAACGAAAAATACATGCGAACGGGCCGAACCGTCATTTCCTAATTAATGTGTTTTGTATTTAATATATGATATTATTAAATACACATTAATAAATAGTCAAATAAAGGTATTTGACATATATCATCAATATATGTATTTGAGATATTTAAAGTAAATATAATACATATATTTGATATATTTGTATTTAATTAATTATTTAATGTTTAAATGATTAATATAATTAAAATATAAATATATCACCAAATGATAAAGTTAGGAAATGATTATAAGTTGCAATTGTTGACTTATACATTAAGGAAAAGGTTGTCAAATTGATTTTGACTTCTTAAGATATTTGTTCAAAATGTTTGAAAAATAAAATATCTTTTTCCTTTATTTTCTATAATTTCGGCCATGACACTTTAATATATAAGAGTTATATTTTTCTTAGTTGCATTTGTTGACTTAATTAAATATCTAAAAAGTTGTTTTTAGATATTTATGCAAGTTGATCAAATGAAAATGAAATGAAATGAAATTAATAATCTTGTTTATTTAGGCCAAATTCGGCCAAGGCTTTTTTGAACAAGTATATATTGTTTTTCATTTCATTTGGTATCTAACCTAATACACTTTAAAGAAAACTCCATTAATGAAGCAAAGAAGCTTGTGAGAAAGAAAGAAAAATCAAAGAAAGCTTGGATTTTAGTAAGTTTTTCCAACTTGCTATTAGAAGGAAAATGTTCCTTAGGATCTAGGCTTTAACATATGATGTTCTTAGGTTATTTCTTTCTTTATTCTTTGTGTTTTGTTGATGGAAGTTTTGATGGAAGTGTTGAGCATGTATGATGAAGGAAGTTTGTGACTATTGTAGTTATAAGCTTTCTTTTAAGGTTTTGGAAACCATGTTGCTAATCTAGAGTTGTTGACCCACTCTTAGATGACCTAGATTTGATCTTGAGTTGTTTCATTGTGTTGAGACTTTGATTGGATGGAAGAAACATGATTAAAGTAATTGATTTAACCAATTTGGTCTAATTTGTCCAATTTGAAGAAATTGAAAAATTAGGGTTCATGACCAATTCCAAATTTGGGGGTTTTCATATATGTTGTGTATTTGGATGTGTATATGATGCATATAAAGTTTCATGTTCATTGGATTACATCTTGATGTGTTTTGATGCATGAAATGACAAAGTGCACAAATGGCACCAATGGAGTGCATTCGGCCCTTGATGAAAAATTTGGGATTTTTGGTGCTTTTGGTGTTTTGATGTTTTGAACATGCTAAGTTCATCTTAGAAATGATTTAGAATCATTCAAAATTGATTAGATCAATTTCGGACTAAAATGGACAAAATACCAATAAGGGTAATTCGGTAAATTCACTTGAATATGATTCATTTGAATTTTATTTCATAATTTGATTATTGGATAATTAAATAAATATGTTTATTTAATTAATCCGAGAAAAGTTTTTGAAATCGGAAGATACGATCTTCCGCCGCTTCCTCCGCTGCGTTACCGGATTCAGCCCCTAAAACCCCTACAAAATGGTATCAGAGCGAGTCTGATTCTAGGCCTCCATAAATGATTAGCTTGTTTTATTCAATGTTTAATCATGTTTTCTTGACTTTATACATGCATGTTATAATCTAATTTGATTAGATTTAGGGTGTATGACACTTAATGGAATATCCCCGCTTAATAAGGTTTTAAAGTAACTAGTATTTGGAATACTTGTTTCTTGGTCCGTCTTGTCAATACGGTTTATAAATATCTTTTCGTTGACTACATCCGAGACCGTGCCTCTGCTGTGAGGGTGTAGCTGATAGAAATTTATTTATGCCGAATGTATATTAGATACTAGATAAATTCAAGCGAAAGCGGAATCCTGAACGTGCCCTAGCTGTCAGGGTTACGCAAGTAACTTGAGTTTATCATTGACAAGTTTAACCTTGGTACGTCTCCTTGTGGGCCTGCCTTCGCAGCGACAACGAGAAACGGCCAGGACCGGAACCTTGGAGTCACTAGTGAGTGATTGACAATTAGTTGTCTACCTGTGAATATACGTCGGCGAGACCGTGCCTCTGCTGTGAGTCGAAATATATTCATGGGGTCCTCTTCCCATTATGGAATTCGATTTAATTATTGAATTCTCGTCTTTCCGTTGGGGATTACGGCATTACGTAAAAATAGTGGGAGGCACTGCTAAGTTTAAAATATTCCATAACTTAGGCAGTGTATGTTATTATGGAAATTGCCGCTTGTTTGTTTCCTTATTCTATTGTTTATATAGAATTAAACTTTTATTTACTGCACACATTTATGATATGTTATCTGACTAGACTCTTGGTTGCAGTTATTCTAGAATAGGTTCTAGATACTACTAGACTAGGATATTATTAGATTAGTCTAAACCATCGGGAACTGTTGTTCCGATTTTCTTCAAAAATAAAGATGGTTAATGACTTAGTTTCTAAGTCATGATAGATAATCTAGATAGATATCCCTTTAGGATATAATACTTTAGAGACAATAGTTTCTTATGCAGTAAGAATTGACTTGAATTAGTTCATGTCTCGAGATTCTTGACTGGCATTTAGAAAGCCCTATTAGGTATTTGTTTATCTAGTAATGACGTTTCTAAGCTTTAATTACCTTTAGAGGTAATGTGTCTGACACAATTTGCTAATCAGTTATTTACAATTGTTGTGAATAGTTGAATGCAAATAGTAAAGCTAAAGAAAGGAGATGCGTATATTTGTGTATAGAAAATATCGATTTTCACAATACTACAACTATAGGTATTGGATACCAGATCTCCCGTCTAGTTATTTGAAATATTGGTTAACGATTGTTTTGATATTTGATATCGGAACTTGCGACTATTGGATAGTCACTTGTTCTTTATAAACAATTGTTACATATTTTATAATAACTAGTAGTGTCATTGACGTAGAGATAAACATTAAGAAAAATTATTCGGTAAAGTAAATAATTTAGAACGGTGCTTTATGAGTTTAATCACTTAAGCATTGGATGCTTATTCCGTATGGTAAAGGATGGTTTGATACTAGATCACACCACACATCCTTATCCATTTAATGAATATTGTATTCAGGAAAGTGATTAAGATCTCGTTTAACCAATGATTGTCATTGGACCACCAAATTTATTTAACTGATACATTGGATGTATGTAGTTTTATAAATAATAATTGCTTAAGGTAGTTTTCTTTATTTCGTAACTTAGTTGATGAATTGTCATAACTTAGTTACGTGTTTCTGAAGGAACACATATTGAAAGTCTTGAAAGTATCAAGTACTTTCAATCCGTTCTGATGAAACGTAGATTGAACATTTTTGACTTGTTCAAATATATTCAATCTAAGGTTTTGAGAATTCTATCCTCAAAATTCATAACATGTCTTTGAACTGTTCAAAGATCTTTGATACGATCAAACGTATGAATTTAAAGCAATTAGTTCTAAGGTTATTTAGTGAATATGATTCATATTCAATATTATTCTTCCACGATTCCATCTTGATGGAATTGAGTAGTGGGAGCAATCGAATCTTATATGATTTGATTCGTTTGATATTGAATGTTACCGAATTAGTTTCAATACTCTTGGGGTTATACTCCAGTAACACTAATTCATCTCTTTAATTAATGTTCCATTATTTTCTACAGTTGCATATATGATATGTATAGGTAGAAATTTGAATCTTGAAAAGTTTGAGATTTCAATCTTTCTTTTATATAATAGTTATATAATGGAAATTACTTACACCTCGGAGGTATAAGTAAAAGTTTATCGTTTATTCTGTTTAATAGAATATTGTATTCTATTTAATAGAATATCTTTCCTACGATTCTAAGTAATAAAATCGTTTTATTACTTGGTGTGTAACATCAGATGTTAACTATTGTAGAAAAGACTTGACTTATTGAAGTCAAATGTGAGAATGATAAATTATAAATGGAACTATGTAATTAATAAGATGAAACAACCCTTATACATCTTCCGTACAAGTCCAATAGGATAACAGAATCATTCACGAGTATTTGATACTTAATGGTTCCGTTGTTTTCTTATTGAAGAAAAATTATCCTATAACTTATAATGGAAGCGATATTTGATATCGATTCTGGAAGTTCACCATTGAACCTTAGATCTAAGATTGTTCATAGCTTACTACGATCAAGTTTTGAACTTGATTACGCTTTCATTATGAATTAGTTCATGATATGTGCTAATTGTTTGCACAACGAAAGCATTGTGAGCTTATTAAAGGTTTGACCTTTATAGTATGACAGTGAGAAAAGTTATACTCAGCAATCTATTGTAGATTCTGAGAAAACTTATCTCTAGTCACACTAATTGAACAATTAAAGATATATTGGTTAATGTTGATAATAAACTGTATATTTTAGCTAAAGAATGCAAAGTGGCGTTTTTGGATGACTTATTCAGATAAGAGATCAGTTGTGATTTCCTTATTTGAAGAGTTCATTCTGAAATGGCCCTAGAGTTTGTGTTCTGCTGAGATCGCAGTTTAGTGTGCTAGCTTATAGAGCCTATTGTAGACTCGGATAAGTCTTCCAGAAATATGTGTTCTCTATTTTTGATATCGTCAGATTGTCTGATCTTGTCAAAGTATATAGAATACATATGTGATTAGAAGGGTTAGTGGGAGCGTACATATTACTTTCTAGTGTTTATATCTTAACGACATTGTCATTATTATAGTAATAATGAGATGTTTATGAGGTAAAAGATTTACCTAAGTCTTCTTAACTCCGTGAAAACAGTGGGAGTAGTCTCTGTTATATACGATATAAAGTTTTATATAAGATATAAAACCAAGAGACTTGTGAGATACTCCTATTAGTCGTACATTAGATATGATCTAATGAAGGACATAACAAGGCTATCTGTATGACAGTTAGTATAACTGTTCGACAGTTATTATGTGTCTTATATAAAGTATTCATCTTTCGTAAAGGATGATTCCTTTTTCGAAAGAGATATTGATTAGAATGTCTAAACAATATTATGTATCATTTGATGATGACATAATAATACTTTATTAATGTGCGATTATCGATGTCGATTTAATCGTAATTGTTACGAGTTATTTTGACATCCTATAGACCATATGATGGATCTTGAAACACGTTCTTTGTGATCTTTGAGATATTAAGAACGAGTTTCTAATTCATGGAGAATATAGTCTGCAACCATTAGGGTCATATTAGTTTTGAGACTAATTATGACGTTAGACAGTCTACGTCATAAAGAGTCACAAAAGATGCAGTGGGAGTGTCACGAAGGATTCTACTTTTAGTGGAATCAAATGCAACTTTTGAAGTATTGACTTATGAAGTTGCATAGTGACCTTTAAAATAGAAGTTTTAAATTGGTGTTGTGCTTGCGGTTGTCCTCATAGTATTTTTGGATTTGATCCCTAAATACTTGGACAACTCAGTAGCTGTAGCACAATACTGATGTAGCATCAGAGTCATATTAATGTATAATCTAGATTCTACAAAATATGAATGATGCTGACTATGGGAAACGATGGAGTTTGTTTGACAAACTCAATTGTCATAGCGGACTTGTTTTTGTTGCCTACCTCTTAAGTACTGGGTGAGCTTTTGAGGGCCATGTGCATACGATGCACATTGAGACGTGTATATGATACCGTGGATTGGCACTAGAGCAAGTGGGAGAAATTGTTGGGGTTGGTGCTCAGAGCGCCAATCCGGACCGTATTTATGTCTGATTCATGAATACGAACATCCCCTTATTCCATAATATTACTTATTTATGGTTGCACCTCTTGTTCTTATATACGTATTCGATCTGATTACGATTAGATTGAAACTAAATGTGGTTTAGTGATATGTATATATTAGACAAAGGCCCGATAATATATAATGCAGTACACAGTTACAAAGTTAGTTTGTAATTGACATTGGGAAGTGTCACTGCTATATGAATATTATCAAACATAGTTCCTGGTCAAGATTTGCTAACACGGGTCGGTTAGTCAAATCCGTTGAGACCAGTACATGTCGTATATCGAGACTTGGTCCGATGGTTTATCCCAATGAACCATGAGTCTATGGAGACTCGTATAGACGTGTAGGTGTTTATAGTGGATAAACACTGAACGGCTCACCGAAGATTCTTAATGGATGGTACACCAACGTCAATAAGAATCTTCTCGGGTTGAGTAGCATAGTGGTCCTTCGACTTGAGACACCACTGTGGATGTATGAGACATCCTCCACACTTAGATGGCAGTCACGTCACCGATCTATTTAGATCAGACCTCCGCCTGTTCGTTGGGTGTGGATCGATCCTCAGGATATCCTGTGTGTGTCAAGATAGGATCCGTCAGTTCTGTGTACAGAGCATAGGTAGTCCATATATATTTAGCAGTCTGTTAAATCTGTGGCCACAGTATACATCGGAAGTAAGTTCCGAGTGTTATTTAGAGATTGCTAATAGATACGTCGACGAGATAATACCTATAGAGATTTGACGTTTACATCTATATCTCTGGGATTATCTGGATACCTGTGACGGAGGGATTATACGTATGCAATGACCTCGACCTGTATGATTCAGCTAGTTTATCCGTGATCGTCATAATCTACGGGTGGATAGATTATGGACATGAAATTGGATTTCGTGACGGATATACCTGAATCTAGAGAGTCTCAATAATGAAACATACTCGTAGAGCACTAGAGCAACATTTATGAATAATGATGATTATTTATAAATCGTTTAATCGTTAAACGAAAAATACATGCGAACGGGCCGAACCGTCATTTCCTAATTAATGTGTATTTGTATTTAATATATGATATTATTAAATACACATTAATAAATAGTCAAATAAAGGTATTTGACATATATCATCAATATATGTATTTGAGATATTTAAAGTAAATATAATACATATATTTGATATATTTGTATTTAATTAATTATTTAATTATTTAATTGTTAAATGATTAATATAATTAAAATATAAATATATCACCAAATGATAAAGTTAGGAAATGATTATAAGTTGCAATTGTTGACTTATACATTAAGGAAAAGGTTGTCAAATTGATTTTGACTTCTTAAGATATTTGTTCAAAATTGTTTGAAAAATAAAATATCTTTTTCCTTTATTTTTTCTAAATTTCGGCCATACACTTAATATATAAGAGTTATATTTTTCTTAGTTGTTGCATTTGTTGACTTATTAATATCTTTAAAGTTGTTTTAGATATTTATGTCAAGTTGATCAAATGAAAATCAAATGAAATGAAATTAATAATCTTGTTTATTTTAGGCCAAATTCGGCCAAGGCTTTTTGAATAAGTATATATTGTTTTTTATTTCATTTGGTATCTAACCTAATACACTTTAAAAAAAAACTCCATTAATGAAGCAAAGAAGCTTGTGAGAAAGAAAGAAAAATCAAAGAAAGCTTGGATTTTAGTAAGTTTTTCCAACTTGCTATTAGAAAGGAAAATGTTCCTTAGGATCTAGGCTTTAACATATGATGTTCTTAGGTTATTCCTTTCTTTATTCTTTGTGTTTTTTGTTGATGGAAGTTTTGATGAAGTGTTGAGCATGTATGATGAAGGAAGTTTGTGACTATTGTAGTTATAAGCTTCTTTTAAGGTTTTGGAAACCATGTTGCTAATCTAGAGTTGTTGACCCACTCTTAGATGACCTAGATTTGATCTTGAGTTGTTTCATTGTGTTGAGACTTTGATTGGATGGAAGAAACATGATTAAAGTAATTGATTTAACCAATTTGGTCTAATTTGTCCAATTTGAAGAAATTGAAAAATTAGGGTTCATGACCAATTCCAAATTTGGGGGTTTTCATATATGTTGTGTATTTGGATGTGTATATGATGCATATAAAGTTTCATGTTCATTGGATTACATCTTGATGTGTTTTGATGCATGAAATGACAAAGTGCACAAAATGGCACAATGTAGTGCATTCGGCCAAGATGAAGAAAATTTGGGGATTTTTGGTGCTTTTGGTGTTTTGATGTTTTGAACATGCTAAGTTCATCTTAGAAATGATTTAGAATCATTCAAAATTGATTAGATCAATTTCGGACTAAAATGGACAAAATACCAATGTAAGGGTAATTCGGTAAATTCACTTGAATATGATTCATTTGAATTTTATTTCATAATTTGATTATTGGATATTAAATAAATATGTTTATTTAATTAATCCGAGAAAAAGTTTTTGAAATCGGAAGATACGATCTTCCGCCGCTTCCGCTGCGTTACCGGATTCTGCCCCTAAAACCCCTACAACAACAACCATAGGCACAATGCCCTTGTGGTACAACAACTAGTATCCAAACATAGTTGTTATCTATGGAATCCATTTCGGAACTCATGGCAACTTTGCATGAAGGGAGTTGATAACCTTGTAATCATTTCCTCGTACGTAGTCGGTTGGTATTCCTTAATAAGATTTACATCTTTAAGAGGTTACAACACTCAGAAACCCATTAAACCCTAGGTTTTTTCTATTCCTCTCCGATCTACGCGGTTCCTGTGTATTTGAAGATTAATGGTTTAGTTTTCATCCTTGATGACTATATGTGCTCCATTAAGGACTTCGTTGCCTTGATATATTACTCCAATTTTCAATCGAGTATCACCATCCTCCCTGACCACTCCTGCATATCGGTATTCTCTCGGAAACCCGCATGGTGACACAATCATATTGTTCTCATGTGACTATTTATAAGTACTATACTTATGGTTTCCTTTAGTAGAACCAATTTGGCACTAATCCAATTTTAGGTTCTAGTTTGGTATCATCCAAACGTTATGCCTGGCATAACCCAATTATTAGAATGAGAAACCCTGTTTCTTTCCTGTTCATATCCTATATGATATCTGTCAAACAGTTTATATGGAACCTATTCTAAATAAGTTTTGCACTGTTAATACATATCCTGTTTGAAGGAAATGATAGCTCAGAGCGACTCGTGATAACCTTATCATGTCCAACAAAATTCAGTTTTAGTGTTTGGACACACCCGTCAAACTGACGTGTCTCGGAAGGAGTCCTCATCTGAAAGAATACCATACTCTTTCATGTATGTAAAACTTATGCTTAAGTATTTTTCATTACGGTCTTACCGCGACGGTATAATACTATAGCCGATCTGTTTATCTACTTCGTGTCGAAACTCTAAAAGTTTCCGATTTGTGTTCTTCAAAAGAAACACATAACCATAACGTGATGCCACATCCGTTAAGGTCACGAAATATTCATGTTCACATCTAGCCTAGCTAGATATGGGCCCACTATCTTCACAATGAATAGGGCTAACAGATCGGTGGCACTTACACTATTACCAAGTAAACAGTGTTTTAGGTACTTTACCTAACAAACTAGATTCGTAGACTTTATTTGAATAGTCAAATCAGTCCTAGTACCCACTCTTCAAAAGTGCGGATATACGAGTCTTGTTTAATTCTGTCCTAGACAACAATGCCACAAATAAGTCTCTACTTGATCAAATCAATTTGAGCTATTTATTTGTCATTTTATATGTTTTGAGATTTTAATTATATTCAAAATATAAATTCTGTTATTCACATCTAATGTGTTTATCTCAGTATCATCTTTATATAATGAAACACTTAGTGTTCTAGAATATAAAGGTTTATCCACAATGGATTAAACACTGATATAGAGATAATGTCTCTAGTCAAACTAGTTACATTATAACAGTTCCTAATTTAAGTACACACCCAAAGGGTAGTTCCTAAACTTAGGTATCTACGGTCGAAACAGCGACTTTCGTCCCGTTTCCGATTCGCAGAGCAATCTCAGCTTGAAGTCAGTATCCTGCTCAAAGCAGATTCTGAACATCAATACATATATTTTATGTACCACACTAAGTATTTAAAATCTAATTTCAATACTAGTTGTGAACATAACTTTGACAAACATTTTTAAAGTCAGAGCCTTGCCCTTTCTTTAATTCCTTCGTGTCTGCCATATCCAAATGGTAGTCACTTTGGGATTGTCAATTATCCTTTTCAATATTTTAGGAACCTTAGGCCAAGCCTTGGGTTTTTAGAATATCGAAACGATGTGCACCTCGTGCTACATGCCCAATTGCAAACTTTGACTTTATCTCCTCTAGAATAGTCAATTAATTCTCCAAGAATTATAATTGCAATTTTAATACTTCTTAAATCTAAAATTAGATTTATGACAAGTATATTAAATTAAGCACTAAAGTCATCATCACATAAATCTTCCAAAGATTTTATGCTCTACTTATTTTGCTTAATTTTGGGCTTAGGTATAATAAGTTATTTTATCAAATAAAGTAACCTATTATTTATTCCCAATTGAAAATTAAATCATTTAAAATATTTAATCCCAGATTATATTTTAAATATCCAACTTTTCAATTTTATCTTGATTACAATAGTCCAACTATTTAATCAACGATTAGTGGTACTATATATATTATAATGATTATAATAGTCCAACTATATAATCAAATATAATCCAAATTAATTAACCTCAATTACATTGATTACTATAATCCAATTATAAAATCAACTGTAAACTGAAATTAATTAATTCAAATATATTGATTAATATAATCCAATTATATAATCAACTATAATACAGTCCAACTGTTTATTAAAACAACAATTTAAATATTAGTCCAACTAACATTTAATATTACGACGAAATAATTTGAATGAGCGCGTATGGCGAGTAATTGAACGAATATTGCAAATTCAATTCTTGCCTCCCACTATTTTTCGTCGAGCCTCTAACCCTCTGTCGAGTACTCGGGAAACCGTGTTTCCTAGTGGGCTAGGATCCCGTTAAATATCACACAATCTTGACTTTGGCCAACAAATTGTATGATAATTAACTAGGTAGATCTCGAAGATCAATTGGATCTAATCCAACTCCTAGATCCAGTAGGTGGACATCCAAGTCCGAAACATATATCTTATATATGCCTATATATCCAATATATACCCTAACCTTTTTCCTCTGAATCAACTAGGCCTTGGCTTTGGCACAACAAACCTAGTGATCCCAGTCAAGCGTGGACCCATTGACCATGGAAGCTTCGTAATCAATGTCGTTGGACAAGAAGTGGTCTTGACTTTGGCCAACAAACCACAACTTGGACAAGACACCAATATGGAACAAAGCCTCGTGATTCAAACACATCTTCGACGGACAAGGGCTTGACTTTGGCCAACAACCCATGCCAATCTAGGATCTTGAGCAAGAATCACTCAATGGAAGGAAAAGACGCATGATATTTGATGAGGGCTTTTCGCGTGCAAATTGGCTACCAATTTAATTATCTTTGTTAAGGTCTCATCATCATACACCCTTAAACATGCATTCTAAATACATAATAAAGCGAGTATGAAAATAAATAATAATGATATGCGGATGGATACTTACACATTGATCCTAGATCAAATCTCTCCCTTCTCACTCAAGCTAGCACTTGTATTACTTACTTCTACCCCGTTACACTACACTTCTAAAGAAACCTCATTTACATTGAGGGGAATAGGTGAGAAGAGAATACAAAGAGAATAGAGGTGATAAGGCTGGACACGCAGGTCCAATTTAATAAATCGAATTTATTACAACAATTTCCAAAATTGCCCCACCCGACTAATATCCATCCGATATACATTATTCATTCATCACAACCACGTATTCACACATAAGCATGCTATCAATCAATCTAATCAAATTAATTAATCTGATAATTATGTGATCATCCAATGTTCAAACAACGATTTGATTTTGCTCGAGTCAAACTCGTTTTTGCGAATAAGTACTCAAAGTACGAATTCATGAATTAAATTAAACTACATCATTAAATCCAATTTAACATGTATTTAATACTAATTCACTATTCAATTCCAAATTAAATATTACACTTTATTAATAAACCTTTTACGACTTAAATTCCAAATTTAATCGTAACGGGTCTCAAAGCCCGATTAACGTCCAACGTCAATTCAATTAAGTCTAATGGGCTTTTAATTAATTTCTTAAGGCGTGGGCTTCGGCAACCAAACCCCAATCAAGGAGTAACCCCATAAGCCCAGAAATCAATTTAGGCCCATTAGGCCCAATTAAACTTTAAAGGTTCATTAAGTCGCATTTGGGCTTAATGGAAGTGGCTTTGGGCCCAATTGGATCCAATCCATTTGGCCTAAATCCAACTTGTACAATCAAGCCCAATAAGCCCATTTACAACATAATAAGCCCAAATCCAATTTAAAGGCCTAATTCATTAAATTACACAAATCCAATTTCGCAATTTAATTACCTAAAGTGCATTACATGATTAATCACCCAAATCAATATTTCTAAAACACCAATTAGTCCAATTAATCATGTTCATTATCATCATCACATGTCCAACACATAAATGAAAAAATCAAACCCATTACATGCTTTAAAGCTCTCGGCCAAGGAGGGATTTTGTGTCCGATTTGGTTTCAATCCAATCGAACCCACAATCGACATTAATCAACATCCTAAATGATTTCCAATACATCCAATGTTCAAAATCAAAATACCAAGACATTAAGGGCATCATCCAATTCGGCCAACTGATTAAAATTTGGGGATTTTATGTTCAATTCAAATCCAATCCAATTCGATCAAATTAACATCATCCTATATGATTCTAACTCATCCAATGAATCAAAATCGAAAAATTCCAATTACCAAAATCCAATTTATACATTCGGCCAAGGTATAATTTTGGGGAAAATTATTCCAATCATTTTTTCAACAAATTGGTCCACCAAAATGCAATTAGACATGTTATAAAGCATACTCAAACAATCAATTTATTCAAATCATGCTCAACACAAATTTACCCAAATTTTAAGCCCTACAATTTTCATGCTTGAACCTATAGCTCTTGATGCCATTGTTAGGTTTTATATCTAGGTCCCAAGATCAAAACAAGACATGAAATCATGTGTGAATACATCAACGGAGGTAGCGGAATACTCACATCGATCGGTTGAGAGAATCGGCAACAAACAAAACTTGAAAAACCCCACTGCCAAGGGCGTGAACTGCAGTGATTTGCTCACTGTTTTTGGGCGTGAAAATGGTCCTCGTCAAGCTCCAAGCTTCGTCGAACGGATCCCGCCTCATGGGTGAACCTCCCTAACACCTTCGCAAGTCTCGTAAGTGTGCTAGCACTTGTGTTTTTGCAACAAAAACACACTCATTGCCTCCCTTGAGCTCACGGCAGTGAGCTGTGAAGAAGAAAGAAAACAGCCCCTTGGGCGTGAGAAATGGAGAGAAAAGGAGGAGAAGTGTTATGGTTGACTTGTGTAATGATTACAAAAATGCTTTATATATTTTTCCAAAAATAATAAGCATTTACCATTTTATTTATCAAATAAGTAAATGGTAATTACTCTCTCAACCACCAACACTATTCCAACAACAACCCATCACTATTCAATGTCACTTTATAAAGTGACTTGATGTGTGTCTATCAATCAATCAATCAATCACATCAATCAATCACATCACTCAAAGTGACTTTGATTTGACGCTTGATGTGACGAATGATTTGACGTTTGATGTGACTTGCGTCGCCGCACTCGAATTCGAAATACGAATGCGCTCGCAATCACACTCGGGCTCGGGTTCGCTAATTCCCAATTAGCGATTTTCCGTGCGTCGTAATTAAATGATTACGCCTAGCGAATTCACTATTCACGTCGCTAACGAATTAATTCTAAATTAATTCGTTCGCCCGAATTAAAATCTAATTTTAATTCCGCGTCGAAATCTAATTTCATTTAATATATCGAATATATTAATTTACCGATTAATTCCAAATTAATCGTTATCTCTCTCTAGACGATATTTTATCCCTAGATAAAATATCTCCGTAATTAATCCTAGATTAATTTTCTCTCTCTTCTATATAATCCCAGATTATAATGAGTGCGAGTTATGCGTCATCGGTGCATTATGGGAAGCGACCCATGAGATCCCCGATATGTTGGCAGTAAATACGGTCGTCGGAGTATCCGAATCACGTACGTACCAAGTACTACGTTCTACACCGATTTACGAGACAAGGTCGGACTTCTAGCAAAGCACCAAGTCTACCCAATTCTCCGGACATATTCTTATAAGATATTTAAGATCTATATCAAGCGTAGTATACTAAGTATTGTGTATATCGGCCCAGTATCGGATAGTCACGTGCTAGGGCTGGGGCTGGATAAGTGTCTGCCCCCCGTCCGAAGCACATGTCGGATGTCTGGTAACTAGTCTCTATAATCGGATATACATGACCTTGTCATAATATCCCGATGGCCGCGCAACACACTTAAGAGCACTAATACCGTATCCTGCGTGACATCATCTCCACTATGACTGGAGTGATACTTCCGTCTTGACATCACACCCAATACTCTACGATTCTCAATATACCCAGCATCGGCGTACCAGAACCGTTAAAGTCCCTGACGACCTCAACAAAGTATATTGATTGTCGTAAGCATTAGCGGTGCAAGTCTCAGGTTAGACCAAATACACACTACCCTGATGTCGGACTCCCATAGACACATAGTCATAATACCAATGGGATTCCGAGGGGTCTATCCAGAGCGAAGCTGTTTCCGTTCCCGTACCATCGGTGAAACACAACCTCCTATCGCACTTGCATAAGATATCAATACTTAATATATGAGAACTATGCCGTTGTGCCCTCACAACGCGCACAAGTGCAATACTAGCCTATTCCGCATTATCGATGTCCAGTCTCGATAATACTACTGCTAGGGATATTTAATGATTAATCCTTCGTGGACTGATACTGTCTCATATCATTCTCAATCCAGGAACTAATCATAGGGACCTCTCTTCATTTATATATCTATGGTGATCTAATCACAAATGATGAGAGTGCAATTTCCTTGTCACATAGTTAATTTGTACAACAACACTATGATCTGTACAAATAGTGACGCTATGGGTCATATTATCCAACAGTACGGAGTAGCCCACGGGGGACTAAACCGGAGAATAAAGGATCGCCACCCAGTGTGAACTGGGAAAATGATTTAAGACGTCAGGCGCACTCACCCCCCTCGCAAAGGAAGACCTCAAAACTGTTGGCTTCGGAATGGTCCCTTATTTATGCCAATTATAATGAACAGATTTATTCCAATAATGTAACCAAGTATTATGCAGTACACGCAAGATAAATAACACACATGTTTGCACACCCATAAACTAAATAACAAATGAAATCACATGTTAATTCCATAAACATATTAAAACAAAGAAGTGCGAGAAAATGTATATAAATAATAACAATAAAACATTAATAATAAAGAGAGATAATTAAGTACGTAATGCAAATAAATAACTAAAAAGGCAACATGCACAAATTATGATAAAAGGGTCCTGTCCCTAATGTCGCGTTCGTGTAGCGTTCGGAAAAACGTTCGAACGGTATGGGATATGATGCATGGTAAAATAAAATGCATGCATTCGAGTAGTGTTCAGAGACACGTTCGAATAGGATAAGTTTGAATGCATGCGTTCAAGTAGCGTTCGGAAACGCGTTCGAACAGAGTGAGGTAGAATGTATATGTTCGTGTAGCATTTGTGAACGCGTTCGAACAGAAAGTGATATTATGCATGGCAAAACAGAATGTGACGCGGTAAAATACAGTGGTAAGGCTGCCCTCAGACATTTCTCGTAAAAGGGGGAACTTTAATCCGATGTAATTAGCCCATGCGCACTAAATAACAATGCATAAGTAGATAAAGAAACATAAAGAAATGAATAACAAAATAAGAAAAGAGATGTGACCAACAGACTTGCCCGACATCTATATGAGACCTCGTATGCCCGATTGGACGTATTTCACATTCAATCGAGTGTACTTCATCCAGCGTGGTAAAGTATTGTGGTAAAGGATGCCCTTAGGCATTTCCCTAAAACGGAGGACCTTTAATCCAACTTAAGTAGCTCATGCGCTTAATTAACGTTGCATAAATAAATAAATAAAATAACATACAGAACGTAAATAACAGAATGATAAAAGATATGCGACCAAGAGACTTGGCCGATATTTATATGGGACCTCGTATGCCCGATTGAACGTATTTCACACCCAATCAAGTGTACTTCGTCCAGCGTGGCAAAATATTGTGGTAAATGCTGCCTTTAGGCATTTCCCTCAAACGGGGGACCTTTAATCCGACGTAATTAGCCTATGCACACTAAATGACGATGCATAAATAAATAAATGAAATAACATACAGAACGTAAATAACAAAATGATAAAAGAGATGCGACCAAGAGACTTGGCCGACATCTATATGGGACCTCGTATGCCCGATTAAACGTATTTCACATCCAATCGAGTGTATTTCATCCGGTGTGGAAAATATTATGGTAAAGGCTGCCCTTAGGCATTTCCCTCAAATGGGGGACCTTTAATCCTACATAATTAACCCATGCACATAATTAACGATGCATAAATAAATAAATGAAATAACACACCGAAAGTAAATAACGGAATAATAAACATAAACAATAAATGAACACAAAGATTAAATAAAAAAATGAAACAAGTGCATGAAAGTTTCTCAAGCGGTACGTGGAGTTGTATCCCAAGTACAGACCGCATTACCGTCCATTCGGATTCGGCTATGGAATTTATGTCTGGGTTTCCATCTGATATACCACAAGAGATAACACGCGATCGTTAACCCAATATAAATAAAAATAGACGTGGAACTTAATGATGTATGATAATGAACCAACAATAAATAACTGAAAAGATAAATAAATAATAGTAAATGGTGCCATCAGGTCTTACCTTTTAAATTTCTTCTTGGAAGTGCGTTACGCCGTCGCCAGAAGGATTAATGCTCCGTAACTTTTCTGGTTCACGGGTTCAATGTTTTCGTCGTTTTGAGCTGCTATTTTTTCTATTTTTGCTGCTATTTTTTGCGTTTTCTGCTGCTATTTTGGACTATTTTAAGGTTGGTTTTTGGTGGGATTTTTGGACTGGTTTGGACTGTTTTCGGGGCTGGTATCACGCTGATTTTTGGACTATTTTCACGGGTGTTCCGATGGTCAGAGGGGCTGTTTCAGGACTGTTTGGTGGCTTAGTTTGTGGGTTGTGCGAGTTGAAGGGTGCTGCTGATGTGTTTGTTTATTTCCTTAGTTCTGTCAGTGTGTGTATGTGCAGTGAGAGAACCCGAGTGAAGAAGAGAAAGTCAACTGCTATTTATATGAATGGTTCATGTGTTTTGTGGGGGAGCCTTGAGTGTGTGTTTGATCTTGGTTTCTTAGGAGTGCGTGGGTCAGTTTTTCGGTTTAGTTGTGTGTGTTTAAAGAGAGAATGAAGAGTGAGGAGAGAAGACCGTGAAGGTCAGCCTCCAGGGTTTTGGTTTTGTTTGATGAATATGGGAGATGATGAGAGAGGGATCGAGCTGATTAGGGTTTATTATTTTATTGGTTGTGGCCGAGAGAGAGAGAGAGAGAGAGAGAGAAGTGTTTAGGGTTTTTTGTTGCTTTTGAGTTGGTCGAAAGTCCAAAGGAAAATGAGCCAAGACTAGGGTTTGGATTTTGGTGTCTTTTATAGTTGCATGCTAGGGTTTCTATTGTTTGTGTTAAGTTAGGGTTTTCTCATTTTTTTCATGTGTGGCCGCCCCTCTCACTAAATAAGCCTTGATTTTCTTTCCAAATTTGGAGGATAAAATCTTCGCTAATTTGGAAGGAGATTTGGGAGAGATTTTAGCATGTGTTAAATGTGATTTGAATATTTTGGATTGGGCTTCGGTTTGTGGGTCTTGTGATGTGCGCGTGTGGCTTGGGTATATAGGCTTGGGCGTGTGGCCCTCTTGTGGGTTGCATGGGTTTTGGATGGGTGTGTATAGGCATGTGGGCTTTTGTGGGTTGCGGGGGTTTTGGGTCGAGGCTAATATTTAAAACAGAGATCAATTGAGCGAACTCGAGGCTAAACAATTGAATTAAATTTGATGATGTATTAAAATTTTCTTGAATTTTCCCTTCCGACGTCCGTTTCCCGCGACTTCTGTAACTTATCGGGTAGTGCCTCCATACGAGGCTCATCATTGGGCTTCATGTAAAAATGCAGTGCCTACACTTGTTCTTCATTTCCTCTAGCATGTTTATCTCCTTGTTATGTGTTGCGAAGCATGTTTCAGGTTTGGTGCTAAATGTAGCATGTATATGTTTTCTGGTTGGAGGATGGGCAGTGGGGAATGATGTATGTGTTTTGGGTTTTCTATGTTTTGTGTATGGTTGGATGTTTTTAAGAAGAAACTTGTTGTTTGTGGCCATTGCTAGGATATTTAGAGACTGTAGGCTTAAGTTCCCGGAAGTTAGAGTAGTTTTCAAATCTGTGGTGCCTCAAACTAACCACTAACTGACCTTCTCGTCCATTGCGATTTTCAGGAATGTCTGACGTTGAATCCTCTTCGGCCAAGCCTGTAAAACCTAAACCTCCTCGTATTGAACAATCCTCCCCCAGCTCGGGTTCACCCACCCTAGAGGAGTTAGATACCACCCCAACCCCATCTCAAGAGGAGAATGACACTTACCACCATAGAATTCCTCGGAAAGACCCTAAATCGGGCGAATTAAACCATTCTACTTTGGATATGAACCGGCCCTCCACCATCACGGAAGATGCCTTGGTCGTACTCCGGCAATAGTACGAGGTGTCTATAGATATATCCCTTAAGGTCCCGGTTCTGCTCGAACGTGCTAGCCAGCCCAACTCCCGCTTGGTGGACCTTCTTCCTTCTTTCTTCTAGTACGGTCTTCGGCTGCCCATTCAACCGTATTTTGTAGGAATGCTGGCCAGGATGGAGATTACACTCTGCCAATTAAACTTGAACAGTTGGAGAATACTGGCTGATTTGTATATGATCTAGTATCGGGCAGGCCTCGGAGAACCGACCTTCGAGGAGCTAAAAATAATATACAAATTGAAGGCCAACCCGAGATCCCATCACGGTTGGTACTCTCTCTCTTCATATGATGACATCCCCGCCCTCATCAAGGACCTTCCCCAAACCAACAAAAACTTCAAAGACTCTTGGTTTTGGGCTAGAGGTGACTGGGGACGAACTTGGCTGATGTGTTCAGAAGAGACAGAGGTCCCAAAAGTCTTCAGAGTGGGAGGTTAAGAACCAAACCCTCAGTTTCTCTTCCATAGTTTTCATGATTAAGTGCTAACTTTCCAATCCTTCTCAGCCTGCTAGAAGGACCCTCTCAAAGTTACACATGAGGTCCGAACTAGGATCATAATGGCTCGAAACCTTACCGGTCATTGGAAGAAAGTAGTCAATGACGCGGTTTTTGTGGAGTCGGGCCTCATTCGGAGCGCATCCCCACAGGCCCTGGTGCGATTAGGTAGCTTCCCACTAACCTTAGAATAGATTCCTTATGATTAAACCAAATGTGAATGAAGTCATTTGAATTCGGAAACTGACTATGATCTTTGCCTTGTGTTCTGCAGGAATGTCAAAGCAACCCAAATTTCTGAGCGGCTCCAAGGTGCGGCTAGGAGGCCTGGGCCAAGCGAAGCCGAGAGTTCTCAAAGGCGGCTGACCGATGTAGAGGCAAAGGGGAAATCCAAAGTCGTGGCCCGTCCAACTGCATAACCCACATCTTCTCCCGTAATGGTGGCACCAGGTCCTACGGCCCGATAAACTTCTGCACCATCCAGGTCCGGGAGCAAACACCGCCGCCTGTTCGGAGATGAAGTGGTTAAAATACAAGAGGATGAGGAAGAAGAGCAGCCCTTAGTTAGGAGATCCACTGCTCGGAGGGAGAAGGGAGCTGTCGATGCCCCTCCTAAGATTGGAAATGGAGCGGTGGTGCTGGGGGTGGAAGATCTCAGTAAAAAGGACCGGGATGTCACCTCTCATCTAGTGTCGGCAATCAATCTGCTTGCCAAAATGATACTCCCAGAGCAGATTTCAAATTTTGAGGACCTCTCCCCCGAGCAAGTAATTATCGAATTCTCCAACCATATGGCCGAGGTAAACATGTTTCCCCTCTTCCGTTCTATGTTTTTACTTGATTGATTTCTGAATTCTTCTTTTCTTTTTGGCAGGAAAACTATGTGATGGCTCGGAACAAGGATTTACTCCTGAGTCTTTTGTCCGAGGGGGGCCAAGCGCAAAGGCTTCAAAGCTAAATATCGGAGAGGGAGGCCGAACTGGCCAAAAGGGAGGAGGAAAAAAAACTCTCGCGCAGGCGAAGGTCGAGGCCCTTGAGCTGAATAAGTCCCTCCGTAAGGCCTCTGCCCTTGTCAGGAAGAAAGCGGAGACCACCGAGGAGGAGAATAAACGTCTGAGGTTGGAGGTGGCAAGCTCTGAATCCAAGCTGAAGGCAATGATTGGAAAGAGAGATCGGGCTCGTGAATAGCTGAAGAAGAAAGAAACCTAGCTGGAGGACGAACGGGAGAAAATCAAGCTTGAAGGGGTTGGTGATTGCACCCAAATTATTCCGTTAGTGATGCCCAACATAGACATGGGTCCCATCCATACGGCCATCCAGTTCTTCAAATGGGAACTTTTGGAGGAGGAATTTCGCGAGCTACTTCCCCTTCCTTCAGAGGAAATCTAGGACCCTGAGCCTTTATCTGCCGTGCCAATGTCCCCGGTCCGTGATGAGATCTAGCCCGAGGCCCCTACTGCCTTCCAAGCAGAAACTGAGGTACTTCCTACTAAGCTCGTGCCTAAAATCTTGCCACCTGGACCCAACCAAAAGGAAATCACTGCCCTTGTGCGGGCTGATGAATGAGGGTTACCTCAAAGGGGGCCCTATGTAAACTTTAAACAATATACTCTCCCTTTTTGCAATAATAATTTACAATTTCCTTTTTACTATTTATCTAGAATGCTTTCTTTCTTGCTTTCCATACTTAGCATAATTTTATGCTTCCAACTTGCTAACTTGCCCTTCCAAATTCGAATGCGATGAGAAATCTTGATCCATACCAATTCGAATCCGATCGGGAGGGGAATGCTTTATCCCCGAGCCAATATCAATTGCACTTTGTGGGACATAACTCGACTCCGAATTGATGAAACACTTGGCTCTGGAGGAATGTTACTTCCCCAGACCAACAAGGATTCGGCCATGGGGGAATGATTTGTCCCTATGCCGACGATACAAGCTCGGTGGGACGTAACCCGACCTCGAGTTGAAGAAACACTTGGCTCCGCGGGAATGTTACCTCCCAAGACCAACAAAGATCCAGCCATGGGGGAATGCTCCGTCCCTATGCTGATGATACAAACTCGGTGGGACGTAACCCGACCCCGAGTAGGAGAAACACTTGGCTCTGGGGGAATGCTACCTCTCTGGACCAACAAGGATCCGGCCATGGGGGAATGCTTCGTCCCTATACCGACGATAAAAGCTCGGTGAGACGTAACCCGACCCCGAGTAGGTGGACCAAGGCATCGGCGGAACGAATCCAGCCCCGAGCAGGTGGAACATAGCATCGGTGGAATGAATCCAGCCCCGAGTAGGTGGAACAAGGCATCGAAAAAACGAATCCAGCACCAAGCTGGTGGAATAAGGCATCGACGGAACGAATCCAGCCCCGAGCTGATGGAATATAACATCGTCAGAACAAATCCAGCCCCGAGCATGTGGAACAAGGCATCGACAGAATGAATCCAGACCCGAACTGGTGGGACATAATAGCCTCGGTGGAACGAATCAGCCCCGAGCTGGTGGGACATAATAGACTCGGCGGAACGAATCCAGCCTTGAGCTGGTGGAACATCTGAAACTTACACGAGGGAAGATTTTCAACCTCTGAGGCTCTGCGGATCCCGACGCGGGCGTTCCCTTACCGGGCATCCGCGAAAAACAAAAAATAAAACAAGATCAAGTTAACATAATGGGGGTGACTTAGCACATACTCCACACAAACCTGAGAACAATAACAAATATGGTGCCCCGAGGCAGCGTCCTGCCCAGTGCCTCCCAAAACATAATTTTGAATCTTACAACTCAGTGTCCCAGCTAGCCGGGCTATGGATCGGTGAGCGACCGAGACCATAAGGGCAGAAACCTCCTCATGTTGGGTGGCTCTGGAGCCTGCATGCGCTATGAGGGCAGAAACCTCCTCATGCCACACTTCTCCTGATCCGAGGCGGTTAGGAAATTACCCTACGGTATAAGAAAACACCCCGTGTGCGTCATCCCTGGGTGTTTCTCAACGGGACACACCAGCCGACTCGCAGGGGAAGAAACCTCCCTAGGTCCAGTTTACCTGGGACCACAATGGTCATGTAGGCTATTCGGCCGTCCTCATGCCATGTGCTCCGATGGTTCTCAGCGGGATTTACCAGTCGACTCACAGAGGGAAAAAACCTCAATGGGTTCAGTTTACCCGAGTTATTCCTTAAATATGTGAGTCATGGGGTATTAACGCTCCGGCCTCAGGGGTTTGATAATGACACCCGGGATTGGCGTGCCACAAGGGGTTCGCACTTTTCCCACATGTACCCCATCCCTTGATGCGTTTTGGATCGTCAAAGGTGAAAGGAGTCGGGTCGGAACACTTTCACCTGAGGGTTTGATAATGACACCGGGATTGGTGTGCCACGGGCTTGGTGTCCTTCCCGACTACTGATCACCCCTTCGCATCGAGCACATCCCAAGAATATTGAACATAGTTTTCGCATTCAATTAATAATCAAGTAAAACGGACAAGTTTGTTAATTCAAAAGAGAAAGTTTTATTCATATTCAATGGACATGCTGCCCTTCTTACAACTCTTTGCGGGTCCTTTTAAGAAAGGCTTTTACAATAATATTTCTGGTTCTTGTCTTTTAGTCTGACACATCTTCTAGTTTGAGCTTCTTTAGATCCTTCTGAACTTGCTTCCATACCGTGTTGACGGGAATCCCCTGACCGGGCCTTCCAAAATCATTCCCAAGAAAATCTGGAAGCTTAGCCGATGTCTTCTGTTCAGACTCCTTGTGGCCATCCTCGTGCGATTTTTCTCCATTTCTCTCATTCGAATAGGTCACTGTACTGAATGGGGGGCCACTGACTGATGATGTTCTCCGCTCTTAGCTGACTAGTTCCTTGGCCGATCCTTCAGCACTGTCTCCTCATGGAACTGAGGACCCTGGCAGGCTGAACAAGCATGTCACCTGCTCCCTGAGGGACTTGTTCAGCTACGGCCGGCAAACGTCACCCATTTTTGACATTACATTCCATTCTACAACTCAGTCCTAATAGGTGATCGTTCCCCATCCCCTTTACATTCCTTGTTCAGCTACCGCTACCCGAAATTCCTTAGGCATTCCTTCCCCTATTTCTGCCACTACTGTCAATCTTCCTTCTTCTTGCGAACCATTTTCTTTTTCCCGTTCTGGCCACCTTCTTCCCATTCCCTTTCCCTTTCATCCAGTCTTTCCTTCATTTTCCCAAACCACTCTGCTGCTGAACTCTCCAACGACCCACGGTTTCCACCTTCTACCATCGTCTTACTACGCAAGTTACTTTTTGCTCTTTCCCCACAGACGGTGCCAACTGTTGACGGGTGATTTTCGTCCCAGGGGCAGTTTCGAGATAACTTCCCGAGACAATCCTCCTTCAACCTTGAATTTGTTTGGTTATGGGAGACCAAAATCAAATGTGATAAAAGGTAAAAAGAACACACAAAGTCGACATGGAGAGTTTTAACGTGGTTCGGCGGAGCGAATCTTGCCTACGTCCACGGGAACAATGTGGGGGGTTGTTTTTATTACGAAAACTAACTCGGCCGACCTGTTTGAAGAGAGGTCAACACGAAACCAAGTTGTTTTCCTTTCAAGTGTTTACAAGTAGAGCTCCCCCTTTTCGTTACAAATTTTGCCATCAATTTGGCTATCCCCTACAAATGAATCTGCTCTCTCTTTATATACTGAAGAGTTACAACAATGCCTAAATAACATCACCCACGTGATCCTCCGACTGATTGACGGGCTCTCTGCCCCAAGACTGTCGTCGCCGAAAGCAAATCTGCCGCCTGACGGCCTGTCACATCACATTGTCTTCACCGCTGCCACACACAATAATATTGATGCCAGCCTGTAAAGAGCCTTCAAAATGTGATATATGTCAAAGGGAAAAGTTCAAACTACCCTGATCTCACGTCGGTCTTCAAGAGGTCGGCCAAATGATCTGCAGAACTCCCCAAACTGTTCCCTTCCTGACCCGAAATATCAGAGCTTATCCCCTTTATCCAGGAGGTAAGATAAGTCCAAAAGGAGCCGTCGGTCTACTATGGTCGGCCTCAGCTTCTGATATTGTCGGTCTCTGAAATTTATGCCATGTTGTGTCCTCTGGTCGGCCAGTTCCGAGAAAGAAGTGTTCGGACCTTCTGACTGCCCGAGAACTGACTAATACATCTGAACATCGGATCCTCCAAAAATGGGAAATTTCCTTTTTGCCATTGCCGAACTGTTCAAATACCTTACTTGCAGAAATCCCCATCAACAAAATTAAATAAAAATATTTGAAAATCATTCGCCAATGGCTATAGAGCTTATAGGTTGTGTTTATTCATTTAATTGGCATTGTTGAATTAATTGTATTAGGTAAGTTTTCATTATCAATCTATCTGTCTCAAACTTATATTGATATTCATTATTCATATGACATCAAAAAAAAAAAAAAAAAAATTAACCAATCACATTGTCCCTGCAGGCTTAGCTATCGTCTTTCTTTAATTATTAAATTGGCGTTAGTCACGTGATTTATATACTAAAGTCATATTTACTTTTGTAGTTATATACGCCCTCGTATTCACAAAATATTTCTTAATTATAACATTTAATATTGTCATTTCAATTACTCTAACATTTTTTTTTTTTTTTTTTGGAAACGATGGAAACTCCGCCACCAAACCACCCATTCTGGGCCGCGGCGCATGTAAAACCACCGGCTGTACCAGGCTCTTACAAGAAGTGCACCCCCTGGATTCGAACCCAAAACCCCAAGGTGAGATCCTGGACCCTACACCACCAGCCGGGGACTCAATTACTCTAACAGACTCATACAAAGCCAACTTGATTTAAGTGAACAATTAAAAGAGCAATGATAGATACACAAAAATTAATTAAAAAAATAATACAAACATATAAAGATAAATAAAAATGATAGATCTTAAAATTTAACACAAACAATAGAACAAAAGTACTCAAGATTAGTAAAAAACATTTGTCTTGTATTTAAATATTGCTTGTCTATCATTGTTCAAAGATAAATAATTTTACTTATCTTTTAGTTTTTTTTTTTTTTTTTGGTGCTATTTTTTATATATCTATCATTTAAAATGACCTTGATTATTATATCATAGATATTGTTCAAGGGTTTTAGCTGGTGTTTCTTTAGTAGTTTTATTAAATGGAAAATAACACTTTGGCCGCTTGTACGAATTGTATAAACTAAGTTTTCATTTTTCCTTTATATTTGTTCTATTTTTGTGGCAACGTCGGTAACAAAATAAATTCAAATGAATTATAATGAGTATTAAAGATCTCGGAGCAATTGGACTGTTATTTTGACAGACTATGCTTCAAGATAGCGGATATGTGTTACTGTTGCTTTCGTATTTGTATTGGAACGAGTGGCGTTCGTGTCAAGTTCGTGTTTGGGTTCGAACAAAACTTGGCAATAGATTCCCATAGTAGTGCATTCATCTTCCCGTGCAAAAAAAATAAAAATAAATAAATAAATAAATACTTCCAATGTGTTTGCATTCGAGGTGCGCTTGCGTAACGAGTGAAAATCGTGATCACACATCCAAATCATTTAATAATAAAATTTGGATTTGTTATTGAGTTAAATTTTATGCTGCGTTTTTTATTTAAATTATGGTTGATAGTTATTAGATAAGAATTTATAAATAATTGAATTTTAATCATCCATTATCATCATTAAAAAAATATATATAAGAAATTGAATGTAAAAAAGATTTATATTGGATCCAAATTCATAATAATGAATATACCATACTAAGCGCCAGCTTGAAATGTTCAACTGATTCAGAAACTAAATTAAAATTTATAATAAACAATTTTCTATATGATTACGTAGATCCAGTCGGCCATTGTTTATGCCAAAAAGAATTCTTAATTGTTTTTGGTTTTCCTATCTTAAGATTTTGGTAAGGAATATTATTATGGAAATCTATCTAATAAAATCACGAATCCTTAAGATACTAGAAATATAGATTTTCATAATAATATTCTTAAACATTCCTTAACATATTCGTTGACTTCTCATGCACGATGTTGATTAAATTCTTAAAATAGTTAAAAAATATATATTTATATTTAGTAATGATATTGACATATAATTACATCGATCTTATTTTTGGTCATTGTTTAATCATTTCGTAGATTACAATTATAAGTTTTCTTTACCAATCCTAAAAGTGTTAATAAAATCCTTATAAATTTTTCACATTTCATCACCATCACATAAATAAACTATTAGTTATCAACCCGCCTTCATTAATTAAATTTATATTTATATTTTTCTTTTAATTTTTTCAAAATTCGAACTAATTGATAAGTTAAATATAAATATTTGAAAATCATTAGCCAATGGCTATAGAGCTTATAGGTTGCATTTATTCATTTAATTGGCATTGTTGAATTAATTGTATTAGGTAAGTTTTCATTATCAATCTATCTGTCTCAAACTTATATTGATATACATTATTCATGTACGGGCTAAATTTGGTCCAGATGCAATTTCGTCATTTTACTTTGGGCCCGATATTGAACGCACCCCAGAAGCCTTCAAACCAAACCTCAAAGACACAATGCAAACCCAGGCCCAGTAAGCACAGGCACCCGTAACCGAATGGCCACACAAATGACCGACCCACATAACGCCCAAGCTCATAAACATCATTTAACGACTCGTCCGATCCAGTCTACAACGGGCAGAAAGCGGCATTAAACTCCTCACGAAATCATCCCCAACAGACAGGCAACAAATGGGAAATAAAGGCACACGTTACTGGTGGAGGTATAAGAGGGAAACAAGGCTTCGGGAGGAAGGACATTCAACTTCCAGCTCTCTTACTCATAACTTGAGAACACTCATCCCATAGCTCTCTTCACCTCCGACCTACCGCCCTCAC
Source organism: Zanthoxylum bungeanum (assembly GCA_019454045.1). NCBI lineage: Eukaryota > Viridiplantae > Streptophyta > Magnoliopsida > Sapindales > Rutaceae > Zanthoxylum > Zanthoxylum bungeanum. The sequence continues at coordinate 109,554 of SKCR01043603.1, forward strand.
GGCACCTTACGAAGTTCAAGGTAGCATCCAACCTTTGACTTCCCACCTACTACTTCCTTAGTCCCTTCACTGATTTGGACGTCGGAGTACCTACGGCATCCACCACACCGGTGGTTAGACCTTCTCCGTTCACCCCATCTCCTTTGTTTTGCAGGATCGCAAGTGCCCCCTCACGAAATCTCAATTGTAGGCTTCGGGTGAAAATCAGCGTCTACAATTCATATGAAATCAAAAAAAAAAAAAAAAAAAAAAAAAAAAAAAAAAAAACAATCACATTGTCCCTGCAGGCTTAGCTATCGTCTTTCTTTAATTATTAAATTGGCGTTACTCATGTGATTTATATACTAAAGTCATATTTACTTTTGTAGTTATATAGGCCCTCGTATTCACAAAATATTTCTTAATTATAACATTTAATATTGTCATTTCAATTACTCTAACAGACTCATACTTAAAGCCAACTTGATTTAAATGAACAATTATGTCTCAGTCATTGTCTCGTAGTTTAAGGATTATGATGATTCATATTCAAGGCCAACTTGATTTAAAAAAACAATGATAGACACACAAAAATTAATTAAAAAAAAATAATACAAACATATAAAGATAAATAAAAATGATAGATCTTAAAATTTAGCACAAACAATAGAACAAAAGTACTAAAGATTAGTAAAAAAGATTTGTCTTGTATTTAAATATTGCTTGTCTTATATGTTTTTGTGCTAATTTTTTATGGACATATCATTGTTCAAAGATAAATAATTTTACTTATCTTTTAGTTTTTTTTTTTTTTTTTTTTTTGTGCTGTTTTTTATATATCTATCATTTAAAATGACCTTACTTATGGTGTTTCTTTAGTAGTTTTATTAAATGGAAAATAACACTTTGGCCTCTCGTACGAATTGTATAAACTAAGTTTTCATTTTTCCTTTATATTAGTTCTGTTTTTGTGGCAACGCCGGTAACAAAATAAATTCAAATGAATTGTAATGAGTATTAAAGATCTCGGAGCAATTGGACTATTATTTTGGCAGACTATGCATCAAGATAGCATATTCGTGTCATGTTCGTGTTTGGGTTCAAACAAAACTTGGCAGTAGGTTCCCATAAGTAGTGCATTCATCTTCCCGTGCAAAAAAAAAAAAAAAAAAAAAAAAAAAAAAAAGCTTCAAGTGTGTTTGCATTCGAGGTTCGTTCGAATCTGTGTCCGAACGAATTTACGAAACAGTGCGTATTCGACTTTCGTTCTTGTGACGTTCGAACGAAATTACGAGACTCAGTTATTTTAAACAAGTTTTTTGGCCTATTTAGCATAAGGAAAACCCTGCATTTACCTTATCTATTAAAACAAACATAGAACCACCTTATCTGGTATTGGAAAACACATTATTCAGAGCTACAACATCCTTTTTTTTCAACCTACTTGTCAATTTGTCAAAACATTGAATATATATATATATATACTAATCGCATGTATTACTTACCTGGCATCGCAAACACTCTAGGTCCTAATCAAATCTGTCAAAACAAATGGCGAAACAACATTATAATCGCAACTTTACAGAATTCCTGACTTTACTATGACAACTTACGGATCTTTCCGAGAAAACTAAATCAAGTATGATTTCAATATTTTCAGTTTCAATAATCTGAAAACACCGTTACAAACTAATCCAAGCCACTAGTTAACCTAAATCCTCAGTTTACGAATTTTTGAAAAATCTTCCGAAAAAGTTTCTGCAAAACACTACAGAAGGGTCCTGATCCCTCCGAACCTACCCAGATTTATCTAAACATTATCGTATCATCATATATATCATATCTATCATTACGATAAAAAACACATCAATGCACAAAAAACCAACTTTAACTGGAAACTTACATAACCTTTCAGATCAATCCAATTCTTTTTATGTTCACTCGGATTCTACCAAATACATATATTCAATATACTCATACCCAAATAATTCAATTTATATCAATACTCTATTCTACGAAGCTGCTGGATACATCAGAGTATTTAATGATAAACTTGAAGTTAGCGACTGTATACACTGCATTTTTGCATAAAAGCTCGATAATGAGCCTCATATGGAGGCACTGCCCGATAAGTTACGGAAGACGCGGGAAACAGACGACGGAAGGGAAAATTCAAAAATAAGTACTTCGTCGGATTTAATTTGCTTGCTTGATCTCGAGTTCGCTCGATGGATCCCCTTTTTTTTTTAAAATGTTAGCCTCGGCCCAAAATCCATGCAATCTACACCAAGCCACGCGCCCAAGCCCACACATACCAACCCACGCGCCCAAGCCCACCAAAGAGCCAAGCCACACGCCCAAGGCCCACCAAATCCCATGCAAAATATTTAAAACATATTTAGCACATGTGCCAAATCCAATCAAATCCCCTTCCTAAATTAATTCAAATCCACTTCCTAATCTAAATAAATCACCTTCCAAAATCAAAGATATGCCCCCACTAAAAATACACAATATCCTTTCCTTAAACAAATACACTTAATTGCATGATTTTATATCATTGTTTGAAGATCCCATGCACCAGGAAACCCTAGCCCACTCTTATAAAAAGAGACCTCAACCAAACCCTACGGGGGCTCTTTTTTTTCTTTTCTCCTCTCACATCTCACACTCTCTCTCTCTTTCCCAACAACTCTCGGCAGCAGCCCTGACTTACAAAAAAACCCTAATAATCTCACACTGCTCTCTTTCTCTCACGCAAAAAGGCACTCAGCAACAACGAACCAACCAATTCACTTGTGAATCACACAAAACCCTAACTCATGCCATCCACAGCCCACCAACAAACACGCACCTTGCTCGGCCACTAAGGAACACATACACAAACCGACAGCAACCAAGAACCCCCATTCACGGCACATACATAGACATCTCACGCCACTCACTGGACACCTACCAGCATCAAATCGACAACAACACAAGAAGACAACCCTCACTCCACCATCATAGCCCTCTTCACGAACAAATAAAAAAACACGCAGGTGAACACACCAAGCCGTGAGAAGCAGCAAGCCATCAGGACCGAACCAACATGAAACTTAAACACACAAATCCTAGAACCCCTCACCAAAAAAATCACAAAACAACCCCATAACCGAACGCAAAACAGCCCCATAACCGAACAAAAAACAGCCACCAAACCGGTACAAAAAAATAGTAGAAAAACCAGAGAAATTAGTGGCTCAAAACAGCAAAACAGTGAAGGAAAATACTGAATCAGAAAACCAGAAAAGTTACGGAGCATTAACCATTTCGGCGACCACGTAACGCACTTCCGATGAGAAACTTAAAAGGTAAGACCTGAGGGCACCCCTTTGTTTTATTTTATTTTGTTATCTTGGAAACGACATGCTTGGTTGGACGTGGAATACGTCCAGCCGGGCATACGAAGTCCTACATAAAAAATGGCCAAACTATTGGTCACATCTCTCTTTGATGTTCCGTCATTTATTTTATCCTGCATTCATCTTTATTTCTATTTCGCATTTAATTTATATTTATCATTGCTTTATTATTCCGCATTTATTTTCAGTCATTTATCTTCCTTTAATGTTTCGCACTTAGTTTATTATTTATCGTTTCCGTTATTTATTGTTATTTCATCACATGCATTATCATATTTCATGTATACATTGGGTTAATGATTGCGTTATGTTAAATGGTCGGTGCTATCTCTCACGGTATATGGGATGGAAACCCAGACGTAAATTCCGTAGCCGAATCCGAATGGATGGTAGTGCGGACTGTACTTGGGATACAACTCCGCGTACCGCTTGAGAAATTTTCAAGCACGTATTACATTTTGGTATTTAATTTTGTGTCTATTGTTCCGCTATTTATTTTCTATGTATTGTTTCTTTGTTTATGCATTGTTAATCTTGATGCGCATGGGCTAATCATGTAGGGTAAAGGTCCTCTATTCGAGGGAAATACCTAAAGGCTACCTTTACCACGATGTTTTGCCACGCCGAACGAAGTACATTTGATTGAACGTGAGATACGTTCAATCGGGCATACGAGGTCCCATATTATTTATTTGTTTATTCATGCATCGATAATCTTGATGCGCATGGGCTAATCATATGGGGTAAAGGTCCTCTATTCGAGGGAAATGCCTAAAGGCTACCTTTACCACGATATTTTGCTGCGCCAGACGAAGTACGTTTGATTGAACGTGAGATACGTTCAATCGGGCATACGAGGTCCCATATAGATGTCGGCCGTGGTCGCATCTCTTTCATCATTATGTTACTCACCTTTTGCATATCATTAATTCGTTCATTCATGCATTGCTATTTAGTGCACATGGGCTAATCGTGTGGGTCAAAGGTCCTCTATTCGAGGGAAATGCCTAAAAGCTACCTTTACCACGATGTTTTATCGCGCTAGACGAAGTACGTTTGATTGAACATGAGATACGTTCAATCGGGCATATGAGATACCATATTATTATTTCGTTCATTCATGCATTGCTATCTACTGCGCATGGGCTAATCGTGTGGGTCAAAGTCCTCTATTCGAGGGAAATGCCTAAAGGCTACCTTTACCACGATGTTTTACCGCGCCAGACGAAGTACATTTGATTGAACGTGAGATACGTTCAATCGGGCATATGAGGTCCCATATTATTATTTCGTTCATTCATGCATTGCTATTAGTGCGCATGGGCTAATCGTGTGGGTCAAAGGTCCTCAATTCGAGGGAAATGCCTAAAGGCTACCTTTACCATGATGTTTTATCGCGCCAGACGAAGTATGTTTGATCGAACGTGTGATACGTTCAATCGGGCATATGAGGTCCCACATTATTACTTTGTTTATTCATGCATTGTCACTTGATGCGCATGGGCTAATCATGTGGGTTAAAGGTCCTCTATTCGAGGGAAATGCCCAAAGTCTACCTTTACCATAGATTGTCGCGCCTTTCTTCTACTGATTTCACTATTCATCTTCTTTTTGGTTGTTATTTTTCACTTTTCATTTTCACATTCATGCCGTGTTTATGCTTGATTGTTGCCTCTCGCGGTATATCGGATGAATACCCGGACATAAATTTCATAGCAGAATCCGAATGGATGGTAGTGCGGTCTGTACTTGGGATACAACTTCATGTACCGCTTGAGAAACGTTCACGCATATGTTTGTATCATTTTAGATACCACTTTGGTAATCTCGTTCAAACGCGTTCTCAAACGCTACACGAACGTGCATGCAGTGGACCGACTTCTCTTCCTCATATTTCATGCATGTTTGCTTCTTTGGTCATTTCTTTTGCATTACATACTTAATCATCATTTTATTATTGACGTTCTTTTTTTACCGTTATTATTTATTTATATTTTCACAATTCTTTATTTGATATGTTTATGGAATTATGTGCTCGTTTTTATTTTATTTACTTTTATGGGTGTGTAAACTTGGGTGTTGATTAAATCATCTTGCATGTGTTTCATAAGACTTGGTCGTATTATTACACAAATTCTTTCATTATAATTGGCATAAGTAAGGGACCATTCCGAACCCAACGGTTTGAGGTCTTCCCTTACGAGGGGTGAATACGACCTTAAATCATTTCCCAGTTCACACTGGGTGGCAACTCCTTTATTCTCCGGTTTAGTCCCCTGCGGGCTGCTCCGTACTCCTGACTGGGCCGCGAGCCCGGGCAGCGTCACCGTGCCCACAGTCTGGCGACTCCACTGGGGATAGAGAATCTGTTGGGATGTATGCCCTAGAGCTACATGTGATGTAAACGGCTTCATGTGTTTAGAAATAAAAGGATGCATTATTCATTTATCTAATTGTTTGTTCAATATCGCATATTATATATCTTCATAAATACCGTAGATTACTTATGTACCTTCAGACTTGGTGTATGAACGTCATGCACCAGAGGATTTAAGACTGAAGTTAGTAATCTTAAATAGTCCATAGTAAGCAAACAAAACGGGTACTTTGTTTGTGGTTTATCTATAGCTGCGGTCCATTCTATATTTGGATGGCGATCTTAATCCGGATCGTCCATGTAGAGACATGAGAATGGAGGCACCTTATATGATGTGATCATATAGGACTGGGCCTAGATAGAAATGACATTCTTATAATATCCGTTAAACAAAGAAAGTCATTTCGATAAAAAGAAGAATAATATAACAAAATATTTAATTCACTAATATTACTCGAAAATAATATGCATTTATAGACCGTCGACACTTATCTGCCATGGGTTGTCATCGTACATGCTATTGTTGCTTTGGCCTGGATTTTCCAGTTTTGGACTTGGATTATTTGGTTTTGTCTTCATGGGCTCAAACTCTTCATAAGGGTCTTGAGAATCTTGGAAAAAAAGATTCGTTGAGGTTGGGACTGTTGGAGTTGTTTCGTTGAGAAATTGTCATCTGGAAAGTGTAGAAGTTCCCGTGCAATATGCTTTCCTGGACAATAATAATCATCTTTGAACACCATTCCCAAAAGTCTATGGAATCTTTCCCGAATCGCACTGGCTTCTAGTTCAGGTTCAGCAAAAGATGTGCGAACAGTACCATCTGTTTGTCTGGAGAAGACAACTGTAGTGCTTTGGACCGGTTGAGAGTTCTGTAGGAACTTTTCATAATTGGTTAGTCATTCCAAAGGTATGAGCTTTAACAGCTCTTCCTTCTGGATCTGTCGCGGGATCTGCACAATCGTGGGTGAAAGCCTGAGGAACAAATGGTGTATGCCTATCGGCATCCATCTTTGCAAGTTCCGCTTTCAATCTTTTTATCTCAGCTTCTTTATGATTAAACTCTGGACACAACCTTATACACGTCCTTCCCAAACACAAACCTATGTTCCATAAATACAATTCCCTACTGTACCGCTACAAACGCCCATATCTTAACCAATCGTAACCACTCGGCAACTTTACACCAAACAACTTTCAACCTTAGAGCCTGAAAGTTTTGAACATGATAACTCTCATAGCACCCATGTGGAGATGGGTGTACCCTTCTGATTTCCAACTGGAGACGAAATCTTTTGGAATCTCCAGAACAACATACTGCTCATCCGTTGTATGAATGCAATCAATTACTACAGCAAGGATTAATCGAACCCACAACTTCTCATTGGACTTTCCAAGCCTTTTATGTGGAAAAGCGGTCAGAGAAGGCCCGTGGAAAGAAACGTCTGGTTATAGATTATAAGTCTCTCAACGTTTTTTTGAAAGATGATAAGTTTTCATTGCCCAAGATCAATTCATTGTTTGTCCATATCAGAGAAACTCACATCTTCTCAAAGTTTTATCTTATATAATTAGTATGTAATTATAATAGGGGGTAATGTTGTTTAAAATACTATTATTTTAATATAAAAGTAAGGAAATTTAATATAAATTGATAGAACCGGTTCCTGAAATCGGTTCCATTATACGGCTTGGTTCTAATTTCTCCTTCTATAGAATTGTGAACCGTCAGTTCGATTCCGGAACCGGACCAGAATTATGCATTATGTTAAAGAGGTGAGATATACAGGGAAAAAATTATTAAAGAAACTTGAATATTAAAGAATTGATGTAAAAATAAATATATTTTGAAGGGTTGGTAATTCATTCCCATATATTATGTGAAATGAATATAGTATGCTACAGTTGTGTCTATGTTGAAATTAGAAGAAATTGAGTGAGAAATTCAAATGCAAATGCAGATGTAAATGCAACCCCATGACGGGTGAAAGAGGAAATGGGTAATTTTTGGCTGTTAATAAATTTAAATTATGAAGGAGAAGATAAAGATCTGAGAGGACTGTTGACGTTGGAGCTCTTTAAAGTTTCGAATTAGGATTGAGGAGGAGTGATAATGGGTCGGATCAGGTCCCGATTTTGATAAGTTCGATTCGAGTATGGAAAATTTTTTAAAGTTCGGTCCGGGTTGTTGTCGGGTCGGCCCAGCCCAGTCTGTTTTGGGCTTGGGCTCGAACCGGACTTTATCCGATCTGGTTTTTTAATAATAAATATATATATGTATATATAATATTTTTTTTGCCATGTTTAGGATTGAGTGTCTGTTTGACATGCCTTTTGGTAAAGTAAAAGAGATTTTTTAATCCTAAAAATTATATTCAAAATTTTTGATGGTGTTTGATTGTATTTTAAGTAGAATTTTTGAGAATTAAAAAGTTATTTTGTTTCTACTATCAAAAACTCAAAATTTGAGTAGAGTTTGTAAAGTTTTTTTAAAATATTAAATTATCTATAATACCCGTATTTAATTTAACAATATTATTTCATTTATTTCATAATACAACTTAAAAAAACTTGTCCAATAAAATTATTTTATATTTTTTAATAAAAACTTTTACTCACAACCAAACACTTAAAACTTTTGTATTAAAAGTTCTACTTCTATAAGCTCTACTAGTAAAAACTCCTTTTGAATAAGTTTTATTTGAAAAACTATATCAAACGGACCATGAGTGTTCAATTAAATTTGTGTTGAATATTGGATTAATAATTAATAGAAAAGTTAGACTCGTGTAATTAAATCATGATAATTGATTCAGTGATCAGCACAAGTTCACATCACAAAAAAACTAATCGAATTACTAACGAAATCAATTTCGTTGATAAATATCGATGGATTTTTAACAGATTCAAAAAAAGGACAATAAAAAAATTGACTGTAATATTTAACGACAGAATTATAGACAAAATGTCATAAGTAATTTATTGACAAAAATTTCCGTCGGTAAATGAGACGTCAATTTATGACGTCACATGTTAGCAACAATGTACCGACTGTTTAGTGACGAAATATTTCCGTCGGTAATCATCCAAAATTAGATCTTTCTATCACCAATGAAATGACCGTAATTTAATGACGGTATTTTCATAGGTAATTAGCGACAAATAAAATTTACCGACGAATAAAATTCCATCAGTAATTACATTACCGACAAAGTATTTACTGATGAAAATGTTTTTGTCAATAAATTCATTCATTGACGATGAATTTTCTTTGATTATCGACGAACAATTCCATCGGTAAATCAATAATTTTTTGAAGTATCAGGTCAGCAATACTGATACAAGAATTTGTCTGGTGCTTACTGCTGAGATTGTTTGGGTTGTCCCGAGAGACGTGGTGGCTTGGTAGTTTAGGGTTCAGGATCTAATCTTGAGTTCCTTGGTTCGAATCCAGAGAATGCGTTTCTTGTAAGAGTCTGAGACAACCGGGAGTTTTACCTGCTCCGTTTAAGCTCGGAAGAAGTGGTTTGGCAATGAGATTTCCAACGATTTCATAATCGGCATAATATATTACAAGTTATAAATAGAGATGGACATTTTTTAGTAGACTGGAAAACGATGAGTCAAATCATAATGTAACTGAAACAACAAACAAGAAATTTAATAAATCGATTACAGGTAGGGGCAAGAAATCCCTTTATTATTTTCTTAACTTTTCTTCAATGTGTTATTAGGGTTTCATTAGTTTTAGGGAAATTGACACAATAGACAATGACACAAAATATATATATTTGAATTTTACTTAAAAGATTTTTTTTAAAATTATTATAATTCTACATGTGTATTTATCAAAAGACTCGATAGATTTACTTATAATACAACGGTTCAAAAATCTACTCTCATTTCTCGAAAAAGATTTTTTGAGATAATAGAATTTGAGCATGTGAGTGATATTATAATAGTGGGAAATCTACTTGAGAGATAAAGCTACTGTGATCCCTCTGGATTTTATTTATTATTATTTTGTTTTTTAAAAATGAAACTGAAGCCATTTTCAGATTCAGTATTTGGCAAAGTATTGCAGATTCAACCTACACAACTAATTTATATTTTTTTATATGTAAATCGGTAAATTAATTGAAACTTGTAAATTAATATACTGATTGAAATTTTTGTATGTAAAATTGAACCTAAAAAAATATAAATTGATACATTGACCGAAAATTTAAGTATAAAATCGAATTTGTTTGAAATTTTAAGATATTTTCATATATAAACTAACATTTAGGTGAAAAATGATAATTTTCCTAATAACAATAAATGGAATAAAATTTTTCAACGCGCAACCAATTACAAAACCATATATATTTAGAAAAGCAAAAAAAAAAAAAAAAAATAGAAATAATTTATTTTTCAAATACACATGATTGTGTAATTGATTGTGCAAATATATATCATTTTTATTTTCATTATCATATGCTGCCCACTCATATAATATTCAATATTCATATAAAATAGCTCAAAAATCATATTTCCACATAGACCCGGCCACAGTTCCGGTTCAGAACCGAAACCGAACCGGATAGAACCGTAAGGTTACGGTTCCATCCGGTTCCGGTTCCAAAACCGGAATCGAACCGAACCCCCAAACGATTCGGTTACGGTTCCATAAAATTTGGAACCGTAATCTTAAGGTTCGGTTCAAATTTTTTTTATTCTTTCCCTTAAAAAATAGAGAACCGAACCGAATTTTTCGATTCTGTTCGGTTATGCGGTTCCAGCAACCTGAAACCATAGAACCGAACCGATCCGTGGCCACTGCTATTTCCACATATCATTATTAATGAAAAATATTATCGACTTTATAAGCCAGGACAATTATTGTATATGCTGGAATCGTTAACTGATGAGTTACATACAACTTACAAATAAGCTAATGGCTAGCTGCTGGCTCTGTGAGGCGCCTTTCAGGAAATCCGATGAACAATTCAGTCTCAATGTCAGAACTCCGGCAACTCCGGCTGCTATGGTTTACAGCTTGAGGCGACTTTCAGGCAATCCGATGAACAATTCAGTCTCAATGTCAGAACTCCGGCAACTCCGGCTGCTGTGGTTTACAGCTTCTTTCTGCTGAGTTGATTGTTGCCAAGGCTTTGCTCCACACTGATATCAAAAGTGTTAACAAATTTAATTATCAACAATCACTTTAATATTTTTTTTTTTTTTTTTTGGAAATGACGGAAACTCCGCCACCAAACCACCTATTCTGGGCCACGGCGCAGGTAAAACCACCGGCTGTCCCAGACTCTTACAAGAAGTGCACCCCCTGGATTCGAACCCAGAATCTCAAGATGAGATCCTGGACCCTACACCACCAAGCCACACCCCTTAGGACTCAATCACTTTAAATGTCCCCAAGCTAAATGCAAATGTTACTCTTTTTGTATGAATTATCTCATCAATAGTTCGGAGAATCAGAGCAGAAATTTACATCTCAACTAGATTGGTTGACACTAGGGATGATAAAAGTCCCCATGACGATGGCCCGATACGTTAGGATTGGATACATATATAATTTTCTTTACCTGTTGATTGAACGGATAGGATACGAGTACAATTTCTGCACTCGATTGATCATGAATGGGCCGGACACGAATACATATATTAGCATTCTCGTATTATATTTGGCCAGTTGGCTCCCAAGATGATCAACAAACCATTTTGCTTTAGTGTAACTGCTACAAGCCTACTGCTTACTGATGATCAGATGTCACATTTGATAAAAGCCATTTGTTTATGATATAAAAACATCAAGATCATGAAATTTCCTGATAACAAATTTGTATAAAAATGAAAAATAACTCAACATCCAGAGTAGCTAAATGACCAAAACTTGTTGATTCCAATGCATTAACTATATACTGGTTAAGTAACTCTATGATAAAGGAGTGTTTGATAATAAAAAAAAATTGACAAAAATGCAAAACTGACCCTCTAACTTTCACGTTTTTTCATTTCAGTACTCAAACTTTTAATTTTGTCAATTCAGTCATCTAATTTTCAATTTTTGTCAATTGAAGGCTCCGTTACAAATTCGTTGTTATTGCTGCCAAAACGACGCCGTTTTCATTTATTTTTTATTCGAAATTTAAAAAAATTCTTGCCAAAAAAATTCTACTATTTTTTCTTTTTAAATACAACGTAATAACAATTCAATCTCTTTTCTAAGCATACAAGTAAAGAATTCGAATGAGATATATACATAATTAAACCGTTTGATCTGATTAAGATTGGCAAAAAAAAATTCATCCGACCGGACCTAATCCGGATCTCAGAGTTTTAAATTAATAATTTTTTTTTTAATTTCCACCCAATTTTTATAGACTCCTTTTTTATGTTTAATAAGCCAAAATAATATTATATTAACTAAGGCAATTTCCTTTCTAAAAAAAATAATGCAATTTATGAGGATTAATGATATGATAATTGAAAAATCTTATATGTTTCCATTATTTGTATCAATCAACATCAAAAATTATTTACATGATTTGTTTTAATGTTGTTTTCATAAAATATTTGTCTAGAGTTAGCATATATTTTAAATTTTTAATGGCAACTATATGGAAGCAATATTAATTGTTATACAATTCATGTAAATAAATTTGTATAATTCCATATATATGTATTGATTGATACAAATAATATAAACATAAGATTTTTCAATTATCATGTCATTAATCTTCATAAATTGCATTAGTTATTGTAAGATCTTATTATAAATAAATATAAAAGACCAGTCTATAAAATAATTAGAGGACATTTTTTTTAAAATAATAATTTTTTAAACCCAGGCTCCAAGCCGAGCTAGGGTTTTTTTTATAGAGCCCTAGCTAATCCCAAGCTAGAACATCTTTGCCAACCCAAGATACTATTTTTTTAAAACTTATAATCTAATCACAATCCAATTTCCTCTCTATTTATATAAGCGGGATTTAAACCCTAAATTTTTTATTTCCATACAAGAGATTTTATCAACTTAAATATTTAACTGGCACCAAAAAAACCAAAAAAAAAAAAACACTCGAACAACAGGTCATTATTATTGAGCATCCACAGAAATGAGAATTAAATGGCAATTAAGAAGAAATGAATGAAAATATTCACCTTTGTAAATAAACTGGCATTCTCTTCTAGCAAAAGTCTCTCCTGGATTACAAAAAAAGGCAAAGAGTGCTTAGAAGTTGAAACCTTCATTAAAACCTGAACCCTATCATGTTCATATTTTGTTACCTTTTCTTTTAGTTTCCCTATCTTCTCATTGAATAGCTGAGCCTGAAATAAAAACATATATAGCCATTGCAACATTGTTAGTTCTCAATCACCTCTACCAAGAGAACAAATCTTGTGGAAAATTCGTCAAAATTTTCACTAAAAAAAAAAAAACAAAATTAACCTGAAAGTTTTAAAAAGCACTTCAAAAAGATAACAAAATAGACATCCCAAAAAAAAAAAAAAAAAAGCTAAACCCTAACACAAAAAAACAATTCTATAATTTTGTGCGAGAAGTGACAAAAAAGCTTCTGTTGGCTAAGGCAGTTACATGCCTTTCTAGCTCTGATACTGCGTAAGCTTCGACCCAGCTGGCCATCAAGTTCCCCAAGTTCCTCAATGGTACATGAATCAAGATTCTGCCCTAGAAGCTTCCTGTGGCTCAAAATTCACAAACTTTAGAAATGTATATGTACCATTTACATGTAAGTAGAAAGTGATCAGTTTAGTTAAAGAACCGTTGAGAAACTTCAATATGCTCAATCTTCTCGATCATTTTTGTTATTTCGTGCTTCAGTTGCTGCAAGAAAATCATTAAACATGATCATCTGGTTGGTTCAAAAGTATATTATCTTTTTTTTTTTTTTGGAAACGATGGAAACCCCGCCACCAAACCACCCATTCTGGGCCGCGGCGCAAGTAAAACCACCGGCTGTCTCAGGCTCTTACAAGAAGTGCACCCCCTGGATAACCCAGAACCTCAATGTGAGATTCTGGACCCTACCACCAAGCCACCCCCTTTATGTTAGTGTTAGAATCAAAGATCACACACTAAAGCAGTAAGTTAAAGCAAAAGAGAAACAAGAGGCTATTCAAAAAAGAAAAAGAGAAATCAAAGGATAAACCTAAACGAAATTAGAAGGTTATCAGTTGATAATCTCTTTAAAATCTTAATCGGTAAATATAATTTTTCTTCATTTGTTTGTTTCTTTGTTCTCAATACTCAATAAGACACATTTATGTATCCATATAAGTCAGTTTTGTGTGACTTTAATCTAAATATAAAGTGTCAATAATATAGTAAAATATTATTTGCATAACATATTCACTTGTTTTACTTACTTCATATAAAACTTATCTTACCAATGACAACCATTAATTAAGTTTAGTTTATTTGTTAAATCTAATTCAATTATCAAAGAACCATTGCTCCAACTTGCTAAATTTTATTAAAAGTTAGCAACTAAAACTCAACTATAACTTGGAAAGGGAAAATATTATATATTTTTTCTTGAAAAGATTAAAGAATTAAAGGTCAGTTACAAGAGGTAGGTGATGTTATAGAATCTAGTAAATATGATTTTTAAGTCTCCAAATGTCGTGATTTGATGGTATAGGGTTTAGGATCTCACCTTGAGGTCCTAAGTTCGAATTTAGAGAATTCGTTTCTTGTATAAGTCTGGGACAGTCGGGGGTTTCACATGCTCCGCTTAAGCCCGAAATGGGTGATTTCACGGTGGGTTTCCAATGATTTCAATATATATATTATTTTTAAATAATAATTATAATAAAGATAATACGATTTTTATCAAACAAATTGTAGGGGCAAAATCACAAACCTAAGTCAAGCGATCCCTTAGTTTGGTAATAGCAAACAGATAAGATATATCACAATTTTCACCGACAAAAGCCACAACCTAATTCATATCAAAAGTTAACTATATATGTGATATTAGCTAACCTTATGAATTTTGTATGTATGCTTTTAAGCTTTTAATATGATTTTAGTATGAAAATAAACGGTATCATAAGCCACCTCTTGAGGGTCCATAGGCCACAAAATGTTATGATAATTTGAAATTATGTCTTGAGCCATCTTTCGAGGGTAATATGCCACAAAATGCTAAGACAAATATTTGAGAAGTGCGTTTTATATTAAAGGATGTTTAAGTCTGATTATCCAATTAGTAGACACCTATGTGTTTATGAGGAGCCTTTTGATATGTGTGGCCTTCTTATGAGTTTGGTATATGTATATATATACTAGTTTTTGCCCGTGCCTACGGCACGGTGTTACAGTATTTGGCCCGTGCCGTAGGCACGGTGTTACAGAATTAAATGATTTTATTTTTTAATTAAATGATTTTATTTTAACTTTCTATTTTTTAATTTGAAATTTTGAAAATTTTTGACCATTTCCATCAATCAATTCACTCTCTTTCCTCCAATTACCAATGAAATGATCTGGACCGTCAATTAAGCCACATAAAGAGAGCCGTTGGATACATTCTCTTTCCTCAAACACCATTCTCATTTATTATATATATATATTGATATATGAAAAACTAATTTACTTGCTGAGTTTTATATTTATTATAATTTATTGTGATTTTAGAGAATTAAGGATTTGCCCATAGCGGATTTGGCACGACTTCTATTGTTCAGCGGTTCCTCAAGTCTTAGAATAAACTTTTTTAATATGTATTTAGAACTTAAAGTTATTTATGTTGAATATTTGAAATGGTGAATTTCCTTAAGTTGTGTGGCATTTTTGAATTATTAAATTAAATTATGAGTCTTATATTTTTGCACATTAGATTTTGAGATGAGATGTTGTTAAGTTTATTATCACTCTTGGACCCTTTCAGGTTTGAGGTGTGACATACATAAAAGCTCTCGTTATGAAATAAAAGTTCTAACTATGGAACTAGAGTTAATAATATTCGATAAATATGACTTTCAAATATAAATTGTGATAGTAATAATAATAATAATGGTATTATAGTTTCACTACAAGAAAACTGTAAAATAGCGACGGAAATTAGCGACGGAATAACCCGTTTCAAACATTAGAAACGGAATAGCAACGGAATTGAAATGGATTAGGACTTTGGCTATGGAATTTAACGACGAGACAAAATTCCGTAACAAATAATGGCGGCAATAAAATCACGGGAAAAATGCGACGGAATAGCTACGGATTTGCGACGGAATTAGAGACGGAATAATATTCCGTCACTATATAGCGACGGAAATAGAGACGGAATTTTATTCCGTCTCTAAATTAGAGACGGAATTACTAATCCGTCTCTAAATAGAGACGGATTAATAATTCCGTTTCTAATTAAGAGACGGAATAATATTCCGTCACTATATAGCGACGGAAATAGAGACGAAATTTTATGCCGTCTCTAAATTAGAAACGGAATTATGAATCCGTCGCTATTTATTAATCAAACAATTGTCCAAGATTCATTCTCTACCAGTGTGATTATTTCCTTACCAATGATCATAAATGTAGAATAATATACTAGTTTTGTTATGTTATCTAGCATTTTTCATATTTTATTATAATTTTTTATCATCACATAAGTATTTACATTTAAATATATAGAGGTTCAAACCTGCATGTGTTGCTCCATTCCAGGCAGGTCACTTCGCCCTTCTTTTGTATAATTATAGTATCGTTCCATAGTATTTTGCATTCTGAAACATACGAAACAAAAATTGAATGAATGGTTATGAAGATTCCCATCGTATAAAACAAAATTATTACTTCAACTTTTACATAGAAAATTATTAGACTCTACATATCATGCACTCAAAATGTAGAATTTGGTCAAAGATGATTTTAACAATTGATCTTGACTTAATTTCCCCTTCAATCATAGTAATAGAAATAATCTCACCATAGAAATAATCATATTTTAAATCTAACCAAAGCATTTAGCTAAGAACGATTAGTGAAGAAATTTTTACAGAAATAGAAGATATTTTGGATTATTTATGCTATAGATGATATTATAATACATAAAATGAAGGTATCCATTGATGAGGACGCAATTAAGCAACCATGAGATAATGTTACAATCAAATATATATAAAGGTCATATTCAAAATCATGTGATAATCATCAATTCATAAACTAGAGGATTTAACTAAAAGGTTCCTAAGAAAGACACATGATGATTGATTATTTAACAAAAGAGATGGTGCAAACAGAAGTTCATGGATTTCCATAAAATTATAGTAAATGATACACTTTAAATAAAACAAAATTCAAAGGGTAAATAGTAAGGGCATCTCCTTCTATTCAGAAGTCTGTCAAATATAGTTCGAAAATCTATACTAATAAACGCGAGATTTATCTATTTATATAAATATTTGCTATTTTGATGTGTTGGTAAGATATGCCACACAAATGATCTCATTTATGAACACAAATGCACAGGAGTCAAAGAAAATAGTAACCATCTTATTTTTTCCCCCTTTTCATTTGTTAGTCATAAACCCATCTAATAACATTCAAAGCTTCAAATGCAATAAGAACTTTTAAACTGTTAAAAAAGACTAGTGATTTATAGCGGTTCGATAATTTGTCTATGCGCGCATCCACTGTACGGCTAGTTTACGCTCATCCGCTATACGGCTAAAGATATCAATTAGGTTTATATAACATGTTTAAATACTCACCCTAATAATAACCGTATTTTTGATAACCAAAAAAATATCCCTTTCTCTCGCGCGCCTAACCCCTTATTTTCGAGAAAATCTTTGGTGTAACAGTGGTACCACGTCATCCATGCAATAAGCCAATCATCATTTGCCACGCGTGCTAAAAAATCAAAAAACAACTAAAAAATATGAAGAAAATTAAACATGTTATTTTTTAATTGGTTGGTGGTACCACGTCATCCAGATCACTGTTGCACCAAAGATTTACTCCTTATTTTCCAACAACTAGCCAATTAATTACTTGTTATATATATGAACCACAATCTAACAAACCAAAATCGGCAATTCGTCTATGTATGTCGTATGGCCTGAAGAATTTATTAACAAAATCAATTAGGTTTACATAGCATATTTAAATACCAATCCGAATAGCACTCATATTTTTTATAATGGAAAAATTCTAACTAGCCAATTTATTATACTTGTTACATATATTAACCAAAATCTAACAAACCAAAAGTACCAATTGCTGGTTCCCAGCAGCATGTGGTCATGTCCATTTCTTCAAGAAGCTTTTACAAACCCTAGATGACATGTCATCATAGATAGCAAAAAGGGGGGAAATATTTCATCTTGATTCACTAAACAAACAACTTAATAAATTTTCAAACCAATCCATTATAATTATGCAAATCTTCATAGTACAAAATGAAATAATACCAAATCTAATTTTAAGTTTAGATACAATACAATTGATCATACCAAAAGAGAGACATGAAATGAGACAACCAATGAAAGCCCACCATCACTCTACACAACACAAGCAATTAGTAAAAAGAATAGGGACGAATTTGTAAAGAATTGAAACTTACCCAGAACTTGAAAATTCATAGAGAGTCCCTTTCTGTGAGAAAATTATAGCTGCTACTTCAGCATCACAAAGAACTGAAAGCTCATAAGCTTTCTTCAAAAGCCCATTTTTTCGCTTAGAAAATGTCACTTGCCTGCTTGTAGCATTCTCTATTTTCTTCATCTGAATTTTTCCCCTCACCATGATCACCTATAAACATTTCATCAAAATAATTTATAACTTTCCATAAAAACCCTAATTACCCAAAAAAACAAAAAAACAAAAAACATAAACATCATGAAATGGTAAATTATTAATATCTCACCAATATTTAGCAATAACCCACAAAAATTTCTAGGAAATAGTTACAACCCAGAAACCAAAAAAGGAAAATTCTCTAGAAAAAGAAACCCTAAGAAATGAAACGCACAGGATCTTTTGGTTGTTGGTTGATGTATCAATCCCTTTATACTCGGACCACTGGCATATGTTTTTTTTTTTTTTTTTTTTTGCCGTATTTGATCATTTTTCAGCTCTGGATATTATTAGCTTTCCCTTTCAAGTTCCTGACCCACAAAAAAAAAAAAAAGCAAAGCATAATGAGTGAAAAATACCAAAAATATAAAAAAAAATTATATATATATATAAATTAACCAAAAAAGAAAAACAATGGGAGATCTGTAAACTTGATTGCATATCTTGTTTTGGTAAAAATAAGAAAAGGGATTATCAGATAAAAGAAGAGAGTGTTTATGTAAATTGAGTGAAAAAAAAATATGCTTAAAGAAGTGCAAAAAGATGTATTAAAATATTATTTCAAAAAAAAAAGGTAAGAAATTAATTTAATTATGTTTTATCAACTTCATCGTACAATGACGTGCGTGAGCAACTAATAGATGATTGACAACGCAACATGTGTTACATTCCACATCGACCAATGGGCTATGACTATTCTCCTTTGGGAGAGCCAAAGTCGCTCTTTTAATAATGAATTTTTTATAATGGTTTTTTTTAACAAAGTTTAGGGATATGGTTATTTTAAATTTTCAAAACAGACAATATTTTTTCGACATTTGTTTTAATTCTAGAAAAATATGTTTGGGTTAGGGTATCGGAATTGGACCATCTTGAACTGTCAAAACGAATAAATCTCTTTGTTGTATTTGATACTAGAAAAGACGTTTGGACTAGAGCTTCAGAGTTAACTACCCCGATCACCATAATAAAACTGTGATGGTAGATATGGCTAACGGGCTTGCCCAGCATGATCCGTTTAAACAAGCCACATATGTGTCGGCGGGTGATGTTGTGCCGACCCGCAACATATATGGGAGGTCCAACACAACCCATATGGATCGCTGGATGTGCTTGTGTCGACTAGTAGACCCATCCACAGTTCCGGTTCCTTCCTATTGCGGTTCGGGAATCGATTCTGTACGGTTTGTTTAAGGTTCCAACGGTTCAAATCGTTTGGATTTAATCGGAACCGAACGGTTCCACTATTAAAATTTAAATAATTTTAAGTTTTTAATTTAATTTAAACTAAATTCAAATTCATAATTTTAAATAAATTTTTTAATCTCATTTTTTTAAAAAAATAATTATTAAAATTTTTAAAAAAAAAACAGCAGGGAATCGAAACCATTCGGTTCGGTTCCGTTCTGGTTCCCGGTTCCACAAAAGCATGGAACCGGAACCGAACCGGAATTATCCGGTTCGATTTCGGTTCCACACTTGTGTCGTTTCCAGTTCGGAACCGAACCGGACCAGTGGCTAGGTCTAGCCAGTCGGCCTATTTTTTTTTTTCATTTTTGTTAATTTTTTATTTTATGTTAATTGTGAGTGTTGAATCGTGGTGTGTTTAATTGAAGGCAATTATAATAGAGGAATGAGAATAATTTTCATTAATATTGTTTACTTTCTAAAATTGAATAAAAATATGAATGATAATTGTAGTGGGGTCCACACATTTGAGAGTGTGGAATTATAGTCACATTTACACCACCTCATAGCCATGTGAACAAGATTCTCATTATCATTATTGATAAAAAAAATTACAATATTGCCCCTAAGGTATTAATTAATAAATAATAATATATTAATAAATAATAATATTTAATATTTAATATTTTAATAAAAGAATAAATTATTATTTAGTAATTTAATACATTAATAATTAATTAATAAAGTAATACTTAATTTATAAATAAAAAAATAATATTTAACATTTTAATAAAAAGTAATTTAATAAAATAATAATTTAATATTTAGTAATTTAATATATTAATAATTAATTAATAAAGTAATAATTAATCAATAATTAGTACTAAAATGATATTTAATATTTTAATAACAACATAATTTAATATTTAGTAATTTAATATATTAAAAATTAATAAATAATAAAGTAATATATAATTATAACTAAATCTATTTTTGTAACTTTTTAACAATTCATTCCAATTATTTGATAAATTAAACACATCAATAGTAATATTACTTAATTCCGATTTCGATTTATACAGTTGAGTAAACAACTTATTTTGATTCCAATTTACCATTATCGTTCCAGCCTATTCCAATTTTATTTCATTCCGATTCTATCTCATTCCGATTACGAGTACGTAAATGCACCATAAACTTTACTATGTTAACTAAATGTATTTTTTATATATAAAACGACTGAATATAAATATATTACAAAATGTTAGAATTTAAAATTGAATGGATAATATAAAAATTATAATAACAAAAATAATATAATAAATAATATACCACCAAGTGATGATATAATTCAATTTTAATAATTTAAATTATATATTTCAATTCAATTTAGATATAACAAAATATTATTAGATTTAATGTTATCAGTTTCATTTATATAAATAATTTGTAAGTAGAGTAGAATAATTTCGAAAATCACACCATATTTTTAGGTGTTATATTTGTTTTAAAACAATTTTAAAACAATGATATAATTAAAGTAAAACTTTAACTATTTAATGTATTTTTTAATTTATATAATTATCTAATAAGTAAATTTAAATTATAAAATCCAAATAATCAAATTCTTTGGAGTTTCTAAACATTGATTTGAAATCTTGACATGCAGAATACATAATTCATAATTTTATTCTAACTCCTGAAATGATGAATATAATAATCCAATGTTATTATTTATTAATTAAACTGAATAATCAGAATTATTCGATTAATATTGTGAACATAAAATCGAAAAATCCAGTTTTCATTATCCGTTTCTGAGAGTAATGAGCTCCAATAACATTGAAATTAAAAATTAAATTTTTTAATTAATAATTTTGTATTATTAACTTTGAGGTTATTCCACTACAAATTAAAAAATGAACTCTCATTACTGCAGATTAATTACGTCCATCGATTTAATAATTATTATATGGTTTGATCTTCAACATGTATTTCATAAATTGATCTAGGTCATAAAGTTTGTTATACATCTTTAATTATATCTTATACTAGTAAGTACAATTGATTCTCCGATGAACAAAACATATTCATAACGATTATGAATATTTAATTTCGTCGAACTAACAGAATTATAAGTTCTTTTATTGTTACTGAATAAATACTTAAGGGAAATACATATCTATTTCTTTATAAGAATGAGTGAATTCTGATATTGTTTTAAATATTATCAGCTACATATTAAATTGTATTTTCAAAAATCGAAGTTATTGACCGGTCCATACCAATCTCACTTGTGTAGATCAATATATATAATCATCATTTAGATAAATATGAATTTATTTATCTATCGGATATTCTAAAGAAATTCATCTTTATAAGAGTCTAATCTCGTATAATCACATACAAGGTACCTCCATTTACATTACGTTACATGGATGATTTAAGATTTCATCATGATATCAAATACTAAATGGACGGCAATTGGTGATAAACCGTACATAAAATACCCGTTTTAATTACTCTTTACTGACTATCTAAGATTACTAATCTCAAACTTAAATCAAGTTTGAGATTATGTGAGTAACCGAAGATATTTATGATAATCTATAATTTGTAAAATTTAAAACAACAGATGAACGTAAAATAAATATCTTTATTTATTTCAATATTTATATTATATAATATGGAAAAAATTCTAACACGACCTACACATGCTCTCATGAAACGTGTCGTGTTGTGCCCGTATAGACATGTGCCTAGCTCGTGGGCCTGATGCCTTCCTGAATCGCCACGTGAGGGTGGGCCACTAAAATATAATAATACAATCACATATATGTTCGAATATAAAAGTTTGTTTTTCGATTAAACTATTATGGCAAATCATAACGTTTTTTGTATTTCAATTTATTAATATTTATAAATATCTTTATTTAATTAAAATAATTTATGACATCGGTCGGTTCTATCGATTCAACCGGTCAAATCAATGATATAATAATCTTTCTTTTATAATTGGGAAAAAAATTTCGTGAGATCATATTTTTCAACTTAAAATTTGACATAATTTTTTACATCAATTTCTAACCATCCATTTAAATAGATCTAATGATTAAGATTGTTAGATAATGAAATGAAGTATTGAATTCACTCTATATGAATTTACAATGGTAAAGGCCTATATATATAGGCTACATAGAAAACCAAAATAGAAAAGGAATCATATTGCTATGAACAATAATAATGAATATATGAAATCTTCATCTAATAGGGAAATATAATAAAACCATAAATCCTAATGGTAATAGGAATTCTATTTTAGATATTGATTCCATATTCCTTAACACCCCCCTCAAACTCAAGCTGGTAACGAAGGAGTAAGCTTGGGGTTGCATCTTGAAATCGGAGAGCGGAGTTCTGAAACTTGGAAATCTTGAAACTTGGAGGCTGGAAACCTTGAGATAATGGACGAGCTTTAACCTACGAAGCTCGAAGGGGGGAGCCGAAGCCCAAAATGATGCGAAGCAGGAGAGCTTTAACCTACGAAGCCCGAAGGGAGAGCCGAAGCCCAAGAGGAAGCCGGAGCCGGAGAGCTTTAACCTACGAAGCCCGAAGGGGAGCCGAAGCCCAAAATGATGCCGAAGCAGGAGAGCTTTAACCCACGAAGCCCGAAGGGGAGCCGAAGCCCAAGAGGATGCCGAAGCCGGAGAGCTTTAACCTACGAAGCCCGAAGGGGAGCCGAAGCCCAAAATGATGCCGAAGCAGGAAAGAGGAGCGAAATCCCGAAAGAGAGCCGAAGCTGGAGAGGGAGCGAAATCCCGAAAGAGAGCCGAAGCCCGAAAGTGCCGAAGCCAGAGAGATGGAGTGAAATCCCGAGAGAGAGCGGAAGCAAATTTGAAAGAGAGTTGAAACCAAAAAGGAGCCGGCCTAGAGCACACTTGTGAAGCGGTGGCGCATGGGAAAAGCAATGTGGTAGTTGACAATAGGGGCGCGTGAGGGTCACGCAATTATGGTAGCCGTGATCCCCCACGCGCCGATGAGAATCAGAGAGAGTGAAACTAGAAAAATGAGAACCTAGTGTCTGATACCATGTTAGATAATGAAAGAAAGTCTTGAATTCACTCTATATGAATTTACAATGGTAAATACCTATATATATAGGCTACATAGAAAACCAAAATAGAAAAGGAATCATATTGCTATGAACAATAATAATGAATATAGGAAATCTTCATCTAATAGGGAAATATAATAAAACCATAAATCCTAACGGTAATAGGAATTCTATTTTAGATATTGATTCCATATTCCTTAACAAAGATAATTGCTTATGTGATATTTAAAATCATATTTAAAAATTACAAATTGAGATGGCATATTAAAGAAAGAGAATATATACTTTTTAATTGGTTCCTTTTTTCTAAGATCTACTTCAATTTTTAAATAATAGTAACTAGTATTTAAATTTTATTACACGAGTTTTATCATGCTTGCAATAAAATAATATCATATCAAATCAATCACTTTCTTCGGGACCATTTTACCTCCCATTAAAGTGACTTGCATTGCCTTCTCTAATTGGATTTGTAGATTCATCTTATACTCTTTATCGTGTCACTTAGGTAGCGAGTGGCCAAGGGGCGTGATTTGGTTTGGTGGTGTAGGATTCAGAGTTTGAACTTCAGATCCCAGGTTCGAATTTAGGGAGTGCGTTTTCTATAAGAGTCTGGGACAGTCGGAGATTTTATCACTAATTTAGGGAGTGCATTTTCTATAAGAGTCTGGGACAGTCGGAGATTTTATCAGCTCCGCTTAAATCCGGAACGGGTGGTTTGGCGGTGAGTTTCCAACGATTTTAAGAAAAAAGTGTCTCCTATGTAGTTACCAAAAAGCATGGTTTGGTGAGATAAGGTCCATGATCTCACCTTAAGATCCTGAGTTCGAATCCATATAGTGCGTTTCTTGTAAGAGCCTATGATAATAAGAGATTTTACATGTTTCGCTTAAATCCGGAAGATGTGGTTTGCTGCGGGATTTCCAACCATTCAAAAAAAAATGTCTCCTATGTAACATACATGTCCATCTGTGTGAAGAATGTTCTCCCCATTTTTTTCTTTTTACTCAATTTTAAGTTGTTAATTATAGTAACAGAAAATAATTAACAAAAGGCTATGACATGTCTCTAGCAACAAGAAAGAAAAAATAAACATGTCTCTAGCAACAAGAAGAAAAAATAAACACAGTATAATTATAGTACTGGAAGTAGATTTCATCCATATATTAATTAAAAATTGAAGTAGATCTTGGAAAAAAAAATAAGTATTTAAAAAGTATATATTCTTTCTCTTTAATATGCCATCTAAATTTTTAATTTTTAAATACCACGTAAGCAATTTTTTGGCGGTTTCGCTTAGGATTCTCTTGTAAATTTTGATGGTTGGATGGGGGATCATTCTTGCTATCAACAACTAGGGTTTTGCTGTTCAATATTTTTTTTCCTTTTGGGATCCCTTTATTTGTTATCTAGATTAGAGATGATAAAAATTTACGTGGAATTTGATGTATTAGAGTCGGATATGAGTGTAAATTTTTTATATCAATTATTTGGATAGGCTAGATATACTCATATAAGTATTAATAAAAGTATACCTAAAAAATAAATTATTATAATTATTTGAAACATTTATAAATTACAACTTAGTTAAAAATACAACTTATATTTGTAAAATTATTACAATCTATTCATCTTCAATTGTTATAAAAATAAAAATATATTTTTAAAAATTGGGCGGTTCCGAACCGAAACCGTCGGTTTGGGACGGGTTGGAACCGCCACAGTTCCGGTTCCGATTGA
Source organism: Zanthoxylum bungeanum (assembly GCA_019454045.1). NCBI lineage: Eukaryota > Viridiplantae > Streptophyta > Magnoliopsida > Sapindales > Rutaceae > Zanthoxylum > Zanthoxylum bungeanum. The sequence continues at coordinate 135,182 of SKCR01043603.1, forward strand.
GAGACGGTTCCAACCTTTTTTGAAACGAAACCAAACCATTAAGAGATGGTTCTGGTTCCGTTTCGGCCCGATTCCGGGCCGGTAATAAATAAAAAGATAATATGAACGCTTCTATCACATCTATAGAGCTTTTACTTGGCCAATTACTATTTGACTAGGTCCCGAAGGGGATGCAAATAAGGCTTGAAGGGTGATCGAACCATGCTCAAAGACTATGAGAACAAGACTCATATGCTAATAAAATCAGGACCGAATAATTATATTATTGAAGAAATTATTATTATTTTTTCCTGAGATACGAAATTCATTCATAATAAAACAACATCACAAGAATGTAATACACCACCGTATTAACTCGATAAGAAACTTAGGAAAATACTGAAGGCGCAAGCCTAATTAAAATCTACTATGATAAGAAACTATACAAACTATGAAATCTCTATAACTCTCATGTTCACATCTAAATCTATATGTGGTCCTAGAAGTATTACGAAACCGGCCAAATATTCCAACCTCTCGACTAATTAAAATCAGTGAATCTAAATTTCGGGACCATAAGATATTAACACAATACACAAAGTAAAGAATGTGACCAATATAATAATAAAGTAAAAATATTATAAATTTTTTTTGAAAAAACTAAAGTTTCTACTGTCAAATCTATCGAGTAAAATTCCATAAATATTCAACGTATTGTAGTAAAGCCATATGAATCTCCACAACACAGGGAAAAAAATATTTTTTCTTAGTCTTTATTTGATTTGATTGTTAAAAAAATTAAAAATATTAAGCAACTTTGCCTATCTTACAATAACATTGCACAGGTAACCTCTACAGTGCTTAGTGATCGCCATTCGAAAAAATTGGATACAATAGAATTTGAAAAAGGTAACAATATATCATATCGACCGGAAAAATAGCAAAATTCTCACGATATTTAATGAAATTAAGTGAAATTTTTCTGATATTTTAAAATTAAGTGCAATCTTCTATAAATGAGTTTCTTTATATTTTTATTTTTATTATAAAGCACGAGAGAAATTTCATTTAATTTTAAAATACGAGAATGATTTTATTTAATTTCACCAAACATCGTAAGAATTTCGCTCATTATCTCGCATTCCACCTAAAAAGTTTGAAAGTTGTACATATTTTTGTAAATAGATAACAACTAATGTGACATTTATCAAAGAACATTCGACAATTAAAAAGGTGATTATAAGTATATAAAAAGTATAATACTGAATTTGGAAGTGACTCGCTAATAAGAAGAGATCATGTGTCCCAAAGAGTCGTGATTTGGTGGTGTAGGTTCAGAATCTCACATTAAGGTAATGCCGTCATGAGTTCGAATCTAGAGAATGTTTTTCCTATAAGAGCCTGAGATAGTAGGGATTTTTACCTACTCCGTTTAAGTGCGGAAGAAATGATTTGACGATGAGATTTCCACATGTCATAGGATAACATACTATACAGAGATGATGAATGATGGCTTATTTATGTTTTTATTCTTACATTAAAAGTTTGATCATTTTAATTAATTGTTATCAATTTCGAGCAGCACTCCAAAATTAGTGGCCAATCATCTAGCCTAGTATGGCCTTTGTTTCTCTATTGACTTGCTCCTTAACAAAGCTTGGGCTTTTCAAGAATCCATCCCATTTACGTTTTGTTTTTGTTTTCAATAATTTTAATTAAGGGTGTAAATTGCTAAACAATTCATTCAATTATTACAAAACAATCACATTATGATTCTGATTACAGATAAATAATTTAATTTAATTCTGAATTCAACTCATTATGATTCTTTCATATTCTAATTTCAGCTTATTCATGAAAACATATTATAAATGTTTAATAATTTAATACGATAAAAATAATTGTAATTAAATAATAGATGAAAACTGATAGGGTATGACACGCTGTCCCAATACTCATATCCTATCGATGTAATTAATAAGTACGAAAATTATATTCGTATAAGACTTTAACGACGGATCTCACATGTCCATGTTTAATACATGTTCATACTAATATTTTTATATTTATTAATATATATATATATATATATATATTATAAAGGACAATGGTGTGAGAAGAAAGAGAAGACAATCAATGGTTAGGATTACGAGAGATAATGTATCTAAATGCTATATTTATGTGGCTTAATTAGTGGCTCAGATCATTTCATTATAATCTAATGGCTGATAAATAATCATTTCATTATAGAATCTCTATAAAAATGGAAAATGAAATCATATCAAATAAATTAAAGAATTGTAAGGAACCTTGGACACCACTTATCTCCACATTGGTATGATATTGTCCACTTTGGGCCTAAGCCCTCATGGATTTGCTCTTGGGTTATACCCAAAAGGCCTCATACCAATGAAGATACATGTCCATCCTTATATACCCATGATCTTCCCCATATCTAACCAATGTGGGACTTTGGGACTTTGTTTGACCCAACAATCCTCCCCTCGAACAAAGGACCACAAAGGACAACTGAGCCTCCCCTCAAACGATCATTCATCCGTCCACTCCATGAAGACCAGAGCACACCGCTTGTCTAACCGAGCACTCACGGATCACAATCGGGGCTCACCACCTTTGTTCGGTATTCCGAGGATTCATCCACATGGCTAACTCCGGGGCATGGCTCTGATACCACTGTAAGGAACCTTGGACACCACTTATCTCCACATTGGTATGATATTGTCCACTTTGGGCCTAAGCCCTCATGGATTTGCTCTTGGGTTATACCCAAAAGGCCTCATACCAATGGAGATATTGTCCATACTTATAAACCCATGATCCTCCCCACTTCTAGCCAATGTGGGACTTTGTTTGCACCCAACAATCCTCCCCTCGAACAAAGGACCACCGAGCCTCCCCTCAAACGATCATCCATCCGTCCACTCCATGAAGATCAGAGCACACCGCCTATCTAACTGAGCACTCACGGATCACGATCGGGGCTCACCACCTTTTTGTTCGGTATTCCGAGGATTCATCCACATGGCTAACTCCGGGGCATGACTCTGATACCACTGTAAGGAACCTTGGACACCACTTATCTCCACATTGGTATGATATTGTCCACTTTGGGCCTAAGCCCTCATGGATTTGCTCTTGGGTTATACCCAAAAGGCCTCATACCAATGAAGATACATGTCCATCCTTATATACCCATGATCTTCCCCATATCTAACCAATGTGGGACTCTGGGACTTTGTTTGACCCAACAATCCTCCCCTCGAACAAAGGACCACAAAGGACAACTGAGCCTCCCCTCAAACGATCATTCATCCGTCCACTCCATGAAGACCAGAGCACACCGCCTGTCTAACCGAGCACTCACGGATCACAATCGGGGCTCACCACATTTGTTCGGTATTCCGAGGATTCATCCACATGGCTAACTCCGGGGCATGGCTCTGATACCACTGTAAGGAACCTTGGACACCACTTATCTCCACATTGGTATGATATTGTCCACTTTGGGCCTAAGCCCTCATGGATTTGCTCTTGGGTTATACTCAAAAGGCCTCATACCAATGGAGATATTGTCCATACTTATAAACCCATGATCCTCCCCACTTCTAGCCAATGTGGGACTTTGTTTGCACCCAACAAGAATAAATTCGTTTATTAATAGAAAATGAAAACTATCAAATAAATTAAAAAATAAAATCATTTAATTAAAAAATAAAATCATTTCATTATAGAATATCTCTAAAAATTAACAAACATATTAAATAACATAATCTTAATCTCTCTATAAATTCTGTAATACCGTATCGTAGGCACGGACAATATCTAGTATCTATATAATAAAGGAGAATGGTGTTGGAGGAAAGAGAGTGTATCCAACGGCTCTCTTTATGTGGCTTAATTGACGGCCCAGATCATTTCATTGGTAATTGAAGGAAAGAGAGTGAAATGATTGATGGAAATGGTCAAAAATTTTCAAATTTTCAAATTAAAAAATATAAAGTTAAAATAAAATCATTTAATTAAAAAATAAAATCATTTAATTAAAAAATAAAATCATTTAATTCTGTAACACCGTGCCGTAGGCACGGGCAAAAACTAGTACATATATATATAATAAAAAAAATTAAACATATGCTCCACCATAAGACAGCATCAAATCCTTATCCCTAATCTTATAGTGCAAATTGCTTATAGATAAGGATGCAACGCAGCTGGATTCATTAATAATCAATCCACGTGTCGGTTTGTTAAATCAAAGTGTCCCCGCAAAAGCAGTCAATCACCGACGCGTGTCAGTTGGACCAGACTGGGAAAAAATGGACCCTACGGCTTAGTAGTTAGTACTTAGTAGTAGCGACCAATCCATGAAGAAATAGCATAGAAAACTGGTGGGTCCCACATCCGTAGGAACACGTGTCTTCAACACGTGATAAAAACACGTGGCCCACATTGAACCACTCATCTGGGTCAACGCCTTTCTTGTTGCCCCGCCTACAAAATTTGGACTTGGACCCCCACTATTCCTTTATCACGTTATCCATCTCTCAAGTAGACATTTAAAATAGGATAATAACATTTGGGTCCTGTTTCTTTATAAAATCACAATTAAATATATTTTCGAAAATCATTTCATGTCGGAGACAGCTAGAAAACTAACCATGACTAATCTTACAAGTCTCTATCTGGTATGACTTTTAGTAAAGGTAAAATAATTTTTTAAATTTCAAAATAATTTTTCAAAATTTTTAATAATATTTGATTGCATTTTAAATAGAACTTTTGATGATTAATTTTTTTTAAAAAAAATTAAATTATCTATAATATCCTAATTTAATTTAGAAATATTATTTCATTTATTTCATAACACAATTTAAAAAATTTTATCCAATAAAATAAAAGCTCACATTTACAACCAGACACTTAATTTTTTTTTTTTTTTATATATGTATAAAATTATAATTCTAAAAGCTTCACTAGTAAAAATTCTATTTGAAGAAGCTCAATTTGAAAAGTTATACCAAACGACCCTAAGTAACTGAGGTGATTAAACAAATAATTTATAAATTATTAATTTTAAAAGAAAAATTATCAATCTTTCATTCTAAAAATAACAAAAGTTTGAAATTATTATCATATTTTTTTATTATCAAATATTATAAATTGATATAATTTTTGTGAGAACTGGATTTCGCTTGAGATCCACAATCGAGAATTCGCAGGATGGGGGCGATATCAATCCTACAAAATAAAGAAAGAGTGAGCGTGGGGTTCCTAACCACCGGTGTGGTGGATGCCGCAGGCATTCTGACGCCCAAGCCAGTGGTGGTAACATACTAAATAGTGTTGGAAGAACAAGGTTAGAGTTTACCTTGACTTCTGTTGACTGCCGTGAGGGCGGTGGGTTAGTGTTTCGGGGATGAAATGCTTTGAGAGTCAAAATGAGAGTGCTCAAGCTTTAAAAGATCAATCATCATCGATACGATCAATTATCTATTTCTTTTATCGACTTCTTCAAGGTCAGTTTTATTTCCTCCATTAACCGCTCGTTTGTTGGGTGTCTAAAACGACTGACTACGTGGTGGGGGAGTTACTAACTTTGGTTTAGGCGTTTTAGGTTTGGGTGGCTGGTAAGTAATAGGTCGGACACTCTTTTTGTATGGGCCTGATAAGGTAATTGGGTTTTTGGCCCAAGTCTTGCATAGATACTGTTTGGAGGATGGGTTTGTGTTGTATCTAATATAGGGCCTGGGGTGAAAATTCGGAAATACCATTGGCCCAAATTTAGCCCGTACAGTTTGTCTCATAATATTAAGTCATGGAATTTTTGGCTTGGAGAATATTTGATGTGCATGTTGTATGGGATGTGTATAAAACACGTAAGCGTTCCTGGATGTTGATGTCATTAAGACCTTTATTATCGTCTGGATTATATGAAGGTCTATGTCTTAAACTTGGTTCGGTATGAGCTATATTGAGTGTTCCCAGTCGACTGAACCGGATGAATGCTCAAGAAGATCCCTGATCGACTGGTTAGAGGATCAGGGGGAGTCTTCAATGTCGTATGGACCAGATGAAGGTCCAGGTCTTGAACTTGGCTCGACATGAGCCATGGAGAATATTCTCGGTCGACTGAAGGCTCAGGAAGATCTCAAGTCGACTGGTCAGGGGACCAAATGGGTCTTCAACGTCGTATAGACCATATAAAGGTCCAAGTTTTGAACTTGGCTCGACATTAGCCATGTGGAGTGTTCCCATTCGACTAAGCCAGATGAAGGCTCAAGAAGATCTACAGTCGACTGGTCAGAGGACCAGAGAGAGTCTTCAACATCGTCTGGACCAGATGAAAGTCCATGTCTTGAACTTGGCTCGATATGAGCATGAAGAGTGTTCCCAGTCGACTGAGCTAGATGAAAGCTCATGAAGATCTCTAGTCGATTGGTCAGAGGACCAGTGGGAGTCTTCAATGTCGTCTGGATCAGATAAAGGTTCATGTCTTGAATTTTGCTCGACATAAGCCATGAGGAGTGTTCTCAGTCGAGTGAGCTAGATGAAGACTCAGGAAGATCTTCAGTCGACTGGTCAGAGGACTAGGGGGAGTCTTCAACGTCGTCTGGACCAGATGAAGGTCCAAGTCTTGAACTTGGCTCGACATGAGCCATGAGGAATGTTTTCGGTCGACTAGACCAGATGAAGACTCCGGGAGATCTCCAGTCGATTTGTCAGATGACCAGAGGGAGTCTTCAATGTCGTATGGACCATATGAAAGTCCATGTTTTGAACTTGGCTCGACATGAGCCATGAGGAGTGTTCCAAGTCGACTAAGCCAGATGAAGCCTCAAGAAGATCTCCAGTCGATTAGTCAGAGGACCAGAAGGAGTCTTCAACGTCGTCTGGACCAGATGAAGGTCCAGGTCTTGAACCTGGCTCGACATGAGCCATGAGGAATGTGCCCAATCAACTGAGCTAGATGAAGGCTTATGAAGATCTCCAGTCGACTTGTCAGAGGACCATGAGGAGACTTCAACGTCGTCCGGACCAGATAAGGTCCAGGTCTTGACTTGGCTCGACTTGAGCCATGAGGAGTGTTCACAGACGACTGAGCTAGATGAAGGCTTAGGAAGATCTTCAGTTTACTGGTCAGAGAACAAGGGAGAGTCTTCAACGTCGTCTGGACCAGATGAAGTTCCAGGTCTTGAACTTGGCTCGACATGAACTAGGCCTGGGCATTATCGGATTCGGATCGGATCGGATCAAATCCGAATCCGATCTGATCCGAATCACTCACTTAAATTTGATCCGATTGGATTCGAATATCGAATCAAACTCGATCCGATTCGATCCGATTATTATCGGATCGAATCGGATCAAACCAATCCGGTCCGAATAATTTCGGATCGGATCAGTTTGATTTGATAACATATTCGAATTTGAAATAGTATCCGAAATTTGATAATGATCCGAAATTTGATAATGATCCGAATTCGATAAACAAACCGAAATTTGATAAAGAGCCGAATTGGGTAAAAATATTCGAAATTTGATATTGATCCGAAATTTGATAATGATCCGAATTCGAAAAAACACCCGAAATTTGATAATGATCCGAAATTTGAAAATGATCCAAAATTTGATACAATTCCAAATGGACCAAGGAAACAAAACCAAAACAATTCTTGTAGTATAAGGGCACAAGTTCATTATGCTTCTGCTTCCAAAACAAAGAATCCCACAAGCACACAAACTTGGCATTGACAAAAAATCTCTTGTTTGTAAATATTAAAAACAAACATATCTTTCAAAGTTGGAAAATGCATATTCAACCTGGAAAACAGCAAGTAGACTTCGGTGAAGCAAAAGAATAACCTAGCAAAAAGATAACCTAGATAACCTACATCTTGAAGGCTGCACATGCTCCACACCACCGAACATGAATCATTTTTTTTATTCTGCTACCAACCTGGAAAATGCATATTCAAAGTTGCCATTATTAAAATATGGTATCATGCAGACAACCACAATCACTTCAAGCCAGTTACGATAATACACAATTATTAATTATTATGTAGACAGTACTAGAAACATAAATCAATTGGCACACAAACTATCAAGTAGACTTCGGTGAAAGTAAAATCCAAAAACAACAGCAGCATCTCCATTACAATCTTCACAACCAAAACCCTCTACAGCAAAAGGACTAAAGTATCATTAACTAAAGGACTACTATCCTAGATGGATTCTGTAACCGAGTACCCACATCAGTCCAGCTCCTCCCTGTTCCATTCTTCCATTCTCTGCTCAAAAGCTGATGCTTAAACTACTATAGTTGGACTGAAACGCAAATCATTAGAATGATTAGACCAAGACCAAGCCAATATAGAGGACTTAATCCTTGAAATCATAAGCAAAGTTGTTTAAACCATCAAACAGCTATATTTTTCAACTTTGTTTACATTTTCAATACATGAATCAAGCTTATTCAAGCTTAGTTGTAAAGAGAGATAAAGTTTATGAAGTTCTACAAATTTAGACAATTGTATTATGTAAATTTTCGATATCTCATTCCTAAAGTATAAACATCCATATAAAAGTAAAGTCACTATCAACATTGTAACTAGTAAGTTGCTCAACTTGTCATTGTAAGTTCATCTAATTCAGATATTAAACTCAAATTATATATCAAAAACTAAGATCCATTCAAAGTTTACTTACTGGAAGGAAATTAATACTTACAAAATAGAACTTTCAACTTTGTCAAAATTGTACCTTCAAGCTAATTGAACTCAAACTTTGGTGCCAACAACATGATCCAAATCCAGTGATTGTGATTCAGATTGTAACTTGTGATATTCTTCAAATAAAATACAAAAATATATATATTATAAGTTAGTAAGTTTGCATTTTATGGTATTCACTATAACAATTAAAAAACTAATTAATAATTTTTTTACCTTCCTCGAGCTTTTCATAGTACTCTGCCTCCAATAGCATGGCTTCTACTTCATTGGTTTTGTCAATTGTAAGGCTATTCCGTATCCAATTTTGAGTGCATATTAGAGCCTCGACCATAACAGGAGTTAATGAACTACGAAAACTATCAAGAACACGACCGCCCGTACTAAATGCCGATTCAGATGCCACAGTCGATACCGGCATTGCAAAAATATCACGAGCAATCCTAGCCAAAATTGGATACTTACCAGTATTTGTTTTCCACCACATCAGAACATTAAAGCTAGGGTCACGACTAGTCTCATAAGGTTCCATCAAATACATTTCAACCTCAGTACTATCCTCTTGATTAATGACATGACTAGTCTGAAAAACTTCAAATGGATCATCAGGTTGCACGTTTGTATTGCGCTTACGCATTCTATCTTGTGCTCGTTGTCTAATAAATGGCTGAGATTGTGTCATACCACTACCAGCACTAGACCCATGTCCACCAACACCAGTTGCACCCCCAGCACTTGAATGTGATCCATCACCGTCAACAAACAACCCATTTGTGCCATACCAATCATTATACATATCGTATAATCTTTTCAATAAATCTCTAGTAGACTTTCTCATTTCTTCTATCTTAACATCATCATTATCAAAAAGTATACTAAAGCAAACGGAGGCAAATGTCATCTTACGACGTGGATCAAGAACAGTACTCACAATCAATAATTTATTGATTTTGGCAGTGGTCTCCCAATATTTATCAAACTTCATCTTCATAGATATGGCCATTTCATGCAAAAGAGGATGTTCATTACGTGCCAGGTTTTTCAAGCTAGTATGAATCTTGCAAATCTCATTGTAGGTGAAACAAGATGTGACGGTGGAGGAGGCACTGAACATATTAGTTGCATCATAAAAAATCTCCAAAAAATCAGCAAAGTATTGAGCTTTCTCCCAATCCATATCAGTAGGAGGCCCAATCCTTTTGCTCCCATTTTCATCATCGCCAAAATATGGAGCATAATGACCATCATCATCAATCATTCGATCAAAGGCCTTCTGGAAGTCTAATGCAGCATTCAACATTAAGTAGGTGGAATTCCACCTAGTAGGAACATCTAAGATGACACTTCCTTTGCTCTCAATCCTCTCACGTGCTACCGCCGATTTAAATGCTTCCAATCTTGATGGAGAAGATCTCACATACTTAACAGCATTTCGAATTGCTATAATGCTGTCATCCATTTCTTTCAGACCATCAGACACAACTAAGTTTAATATGTGAGCGCAACACCGCATATGCACATACTCTCCATTAAGCACCAATGCATCTCCTCTCCACGTCCTCATCTTCCTCACCAACTGTTGGATGGCTACGGCATTGGCACTGGCGTTATCCACAGTTACAGTAAAAATTCTTTCAATACCCCAGTGTTGTAAACAAGACTCTATTAACCTTCCGATAGTGTCTCCTTTGTGATTGTTAATTGGACAGAAGCTAAGTATTCGCCGATGCAATTGCCAATCATTGTCTATAAAATGGCCAGTGATAACCATGTAATTAATGTTTTGAATTGACGTCCATATGTCGGTGGTCAAACTAACTCTCTGATTGATTACCCGCAGATAAAATACTCTTCAACATAACTTTTTCATCAGCAAACAACTGTAGGATATCTCTTGTTATAGTCCTACGAGACGGGACATCAAAACGAGGGACGGCAACAGAACAGAAATGTCGAAAACCCTCTTTCTCTTCTCTATAAAACTAAATGGTAGCTCGTCAACAATGATCATCTTCACAGCTGCTTTCCGACACGCTGCTTGATTGAAATGACCGTCTCTCACTGAGAGATTTCCACTTGTGCCTCCCTCTTCACCAACCCCAACCAAAACACCTTGTGCTTCACAATAAGCCAAATATGATTTGCAGGTCTCCATATGCCTCTTCAAGTTGGTTGTTGACCGATCTTTCGAACTACAAGCATAAGTCTTTTGACAATATGTACAGACAGCCCTATCTGGATTATCTTCACACATGCGGAAAACTTTCCATACTTCAGATCTTTTATTTCTTATTTTAGTTGCTACTGATGTGATTGACGGCGATGAATCATGTTTTTTTGACAACGGCGGTCTCTCAGAGTTTGACTTTGATCGAGATTTTCTTTTCTGTTTCCTTGTTTCTGTTAATTGTACCTCAATAGAATCTGATTCCGACCCACTACTGTTGGGTGAGCTTTCAAACCCACTCATCTACAATGACAATGACTTATCAAAAATTTGAGTCATGCAAAACGACGATCAAAGCAAATAACAGAGTGATAACTTATTATGCTGTAGTATCAAAGCTATGAAAATTCAGTAGCATTTTGACATTTTCAGTAACAGATAGTCAGATAACTGATTATGGAAAAAAATAACAGACTACCATAAGCATTATTCAAAGGATACTTGGGAAATTAGAAAATAAAACCACCCAAAATGACAGATTGAAGCTGCATTATAATTATTCTAGAATGCATTGCAAAGCAGACCTCAAAATAGCAGACCTCAAAATACCATTCTGGAAATTTCACAAATACATGCTAGCCAAAAGATGTCATAGAATTAATTCAAACAGCACATACAATTAGCCAATTAGGCATTTAGGCTCATGCAAAACGACGATCAAATTCAAAGCAAACAGGTGCTAATTTTACACAATATTTTGAACAAAAATAATTAATTAAATGGAAATCGCCAAATCGGCAACAAGTGCTTCAAATTGAATGACGAATTGAAGATCAAATCGGCAACAACAGCAAATGGCAAACTATTTCAAACTTTCAGTCATTTCTCATTTGAGTATTTGATAAACTTTCAATTTTTTTTCATTATTTTGATTCTGAACGAAATTAATTAACTAACTAACTAAGTCTAAATGGAAATCCCTAATTTTGAAGGGGAACTTACTTTCTCTGCGAGCTGCGACTGCGACTGCGACCGACGGCGGAGTGAAGGGTAAATTGAAGGCGTAGGCGTCGCAGAGGGAGATCGGAGCGGAGACTGAAGTGAAGACGGGCGACGACAGGCGACGGCGAACTGGCGAAGTGAAGACGGGCGACTACGACCGGAGGTAAACTGAAGAGTGAAGATGAATTGAAGATTTAAGATTAAGAGTGAATAACTGAATATCGAAGAACGGAAGAAGTGAAGAAAATGAAGCAAAGATGACCTAATATATTATACAAAACGACGTCGTTTGATATAGTCCAAAACGACGTCGTTTGCATAATTAAAAAAAAAAAAATCGATCGGATCGGATCAGATAAAATCCGATCCGATCCGAAATCCGTCAAACAAGTAACACTGCATTCGATCGGACCAAATCATCAGATCCGATCCGATTCGGTCCGATTTTATCGGACCGAATCGGATCGGATCTGGTTTGATCCGATCCGATGCCCAGGCCTAACATGAACCATGAGGAATGTTCCCGTTCGATTGAACCAGATGAAGGCTCATGTAGATCTCCGGTCAACTGGTCAGAGGACCAGGGGGAGTCTTCAACGTCGTCTGGATCAGATAAAAGTTCAGGTCTTAAACTTGGCTCGACATGAGCCATGGGGAATGTTCCCGGTCGACTAAGCCAAATGAAGACTCATGAAGATCTCCAGTCGACCAGTCTCGATCTGTGTCGTATGGCATTGTCTGTGAGCTTGAAATCATGACTCGCGGTTAGCAACAAGGATAAGGCATTTTTACCTGTCGTCTGGGCGAATGATGTCGTTGCAGTGCAACTATATTATGTCATATGAGTCCAGGGGAGATCCCTCCAAGGAAAATCCACTCTATATGTCGATTGAGGGATACGTAGGACTTGACTTTTTGCGCCGACTATCCGGGTTGTCATACTGTAAGAGCCAAATTTGGTCTAAGGGTAAAACTGTCTTTCACCTTAAGCCCATCAGCATGTTAGGCCCGAAACCAAAGCCCAAAGAATTATGTATTTGATTACAATTAAAATCATAAAGCATGACCAATTAACCTAACTCTAGCACTAATCCCCACCACTCCACTTAACCTAACTCTAGCAATAATCCTCACTTACTCCAAAACCATTACCAAATACACCAAACCTCAGATCATGTTTTATCTATAAATATGAAAAGAATACAGGAAGAAAGCATTCAAGTCTCATTTCTCTCACCCTAATACTTTATGCTCTCAATCCTTAATCCCCTCTCATATATTACACAACACGGCTCTCACGGCCAAACAAAGGAAGTAGATGTAATATTCACCTTGCTTTCCATTATTTTACAAACTTATTTCCTGCCACTGACTTGGGCGTCGGAGTGTACCCGGTATCCACCACACCGGTGGTAGCCTACTCTCGTCCACTCTACTTTGTTTTTTGCAGGATTGCTAGTGCCCAACTTACAAATTCTGATTGGGGACCCTTGGCGAATTCCGGAGTCCACAATTTGGCGCCCACCGTGGGGCCCTAGCAATAATTTGCAGACAAAGGCTTTCCACCCTACAAACACTCACTGCTTAGTCAATCATGACTTCAAGCAATGAACAAACACCTGATCCAGTGGCATCACAATTGGCCATACTACAAGACAGATTGAAAGCTTTGGAAGAAGAGAATTTTACCTTTCGTAGTTCCAACATAAACCTCCAAAAACAATTGGAACTACTTTCATCACCCACACAGCTTCACAATACATCAGAACAACACAACAACCGGATCACTCCAGCTAACCTTCAAGTAGGGGTGAACACAATTTCGGGTCAAACCGCGAACCGCATCGAACCGCACCGCACCGAACCGAACCGCGCGGTTTGAAAAAATATTAAAAATGATTTTGAACCGCACCGAATCGAACCGCAAATTTCGGGTCGGTGTGCGGTTTTGACTCATGTCAAACCGCGAACCGCCCAAACCGCATATTTTGACTCGAACCGCGACCCAAACCGCCGACCCGCGTACAAATTAAATATTATTTTAATTTGTACGCGTACAAATTATTTTATATTTTTCTTCTTCTTTAACTATGAAAATTAAGATATTTAATGATCATATAACAATATGTAATGAATAAATGAAAATTATGTATTTTTTTCTTCAATTATAATGTGAAAACACACAAAATTTTCTTAAAAAATTTATAATCCAAACCGCCGACCCGAACCGCCCAAACCGCTAAACCGCCAACCCGAACCGCCGCGGTTTTCCTTATCAAATTTGCGGTTTCGTTTTCTAATTTCCCAAACCGCCAACCTGCGCAGTTTGAAGTAAAAAACGAAAAAACCGCCCCGAACCGCACCGCGAACATCCCTACCTTCAAGGAGCATTTGACGAAACAACAGACGACGTTCCATCAAATGGTGAGAACTAGAGGAACTTACCAAGTTCACCAGTCAACCAAGCCCAGCAAATTGTCGTCACAATGAGAAAGGAAATGAAAGAATTTAAAGAAGCTATTATGTCCAGTCTACCAGGGGTGAAACTCCCTAGACTCATGTCGAGTCAAGTAAACTCCTGAACCACCGTTTGGTTCAGTCGACAAGGGACATTCCCCTAGACTCATGTCGAGTCAAGTAAACTCCTGAACCACCGTTTGGTTCAGTCGACAAGGGACACTCCCTAACTCATCTCGAGTCAAGTGAATTCCTGAACCACCGTTTGGTTCAGTCGACAAGGGACATTCCCCTAGACTCACGTCGAGTCAAGTAAACTCCTGAACCACCGTTTGGTTCAGTCGACAAAGGACATTCCCCATGACTCTAGTCGAGTCAAGGTTGGACTCCTGAACCTGCATTTGGTTCAGTCTATAAGGGACATTCCCCTAGACTCATGTTGAGTCAAGTAAACTCCTGAACCACCGTTCGGTTCAGTCGACAAGGGACATTCCCCTGGACTCTTGTCGAGTCAAGTTGGACTCCTGAACCTGCATTTGGTTCAGTCGACAAACGGGCATAGTCGAGTCAAGGTTAGACTCCTGAACCTGCATTTGGTTCAGTCGACAAACGGGCATAGTCGAGTCAAGGTTAGACTCCTGAACCTGCATTTGGTTTAGTCGACAAAGGGATATTCCCCTTGACTCTAGTCGAGTCAAGGTTGGACTCCTGAACCTGCATTTGGTTCAGTCGACAAATGGATATTCCCCATGACTCTTGTCGAGTCAAATGGGACTCCTAAACTTACATTCGGTTCAGTTGACCAGAGAATGTTCCTCATTACTTATGTCGAGTCAAATGTATCCATGGATCTTCAAACTGATCAGACGACCAAGAACCAATTACCATAAAGTTAAGTCAAAACAGAAGGACTAAGACTTCGTCTCCCCAGACGATACACGCGATATATTCCAAAAAAAAAACCCACATTTTGCACAAAGCTCTTATAAAACAATCCAACAGAAAGTGATACATTCTTGTCACGTGCTTCTGTGATTAGTATCATTCGACACAAACGTATATACTCTCTAAGACAAAACTTCTTTGACTTAGAGAGTAAGGGACAAACTGTAAGAGCCAAATTTGGTCTAAGGGTAAAACTGTCTTTCACCTTAAGCCCATCAGCATGTTAGGCCCGAAACCAAAGCCCAAAGAATTATGTATTTGATTACAATTAAAATCATAAAGCATGACCAATTAACCTAACTCTAGCACTAATCCCCACCACTCCACTTAACCTAACTCTAGCAATAATCCTCACTTACTCCAAAACCATTACCAAATACACCAAACCTCAGATCATGTTTTATCTATAAATATGAAAAGAATACAGGAAGAAAGCATTCAAGTCTCATTTCTCTCACCCTAATACTTCATGCTCTCAATCCTTAATCCCCTCATATATTACACGGCTCTCACGGCCAAACAAAGGAAGTAGAGGTAATATTCACCTTGCTTTCCCATTTTACAAACTTATTTCCTGCCACTGACTTGGGCGTCGGAGTGTACCCGGTATCCACCACACCGGTGGTAGCCTACTCTCGTCCACTCTACTTTGTTTTTTGCAGGATTGCTAGTGCCCAACTTACAAATTCTGATTGGGGACCCTTGGCGAATTCCGGAGTCCACACATAATATCTTCCTTTCCGAATGCCCCCAGCTAAAGACTATGTGTTGTTGCTTCTAAGTTCGTTTCGGCCTTGAGTGGGTCCCATTAAATGGGCTTGGAAGATTTTGATCTTGCAAAACAAAGAAAGAGTGAGTGTGAGTTCATTCCCACCGGTGTGGTAGATACCGCAGACACTCCGACGCCCAGGTCAGTGGTGGTAACAGGCTAAATAGCGTTGGAAGAACAAGGTTATAGTTTACCTTGACCTCCGTTGACTGCCGTGAGGGCGGTGGGTTAATGTTTCGGGGATGAAATGTTTTGAGAGTCAAAATGAGAGTGCTCAAGCTCCAAAAGATCAATTCTCCTCAATACGGTCAATTATCTATTTCTTTTATCGACTTCTTCAAGGTCAGCTTTATTTCCTCCATTAACTGCTCGTCCGTTGGGTGTCTAAAACGGTTGACTACGTGGTGGGGGAGAACTAACTTTGGTTTAGGCGTTTTAGGTTTGGGTGGCTGGTAAGCCAGAAGGTTGGACTCTCTTTGTGTAAGGGCTTGATCAGGTAATTGGGTTTTTGGCCAAGTCTTTCTTGGGTACTGTTTGGAGGTGGGATTTGGGTTGTATGTGATATAAGGCCTGGAGTGAAAAATCGAAAATGCCATTGGCCCAAATTTGACCCGTATAATTTTCTATTCAAAATTATAAAAATATTTTATTTTTCATTCGAAATCTTTGAGAAATTTATTGATTTTGCATCTTAAAAAATGAAAAAATATACCACTTTAAAATTTTAAGTTAATAAATGATAAAATAAAAAATATTATACATCCGTATGAACACGTGTCAGTGGGACCAGCCTCGAAAAAAGGAGACCCTACGGCTTAGTAGTAGACTAGTAGCGACTAGGGATGGTAGTGGGGAGGGTTTGGTACATGTTTGCCATTACCAAACCCACACCCGCATATGTAAATAAATTACCAAACTCGCACCATACCCGCTGCGGGTTTTAATTTTCATTACCAAATCTACACCCGCATATAAAAATAAATTACCAAACCCGCACTGGTACTCAGCGGATTTTTTGCGGGTGTTTTAAAATATTGAATTCTTTTATGCTATTAATAATACAATCTTTTTAATTAAACATTGATACTTTTTCATAACATACAAAAAAAAAATATTTGACAGTTTACAAATTAAAACACATAAATAAAAGTTTAAAATATTTATAATATAATGTCAAATTCATATTATAACAATTATATACATGAATCACTAGCTGAATATATTTCATTATGTTAAATTCATATCATCAAAATTATTGAAATATGACTAAAAGTAATTCAAAAATACTAAGAGAGATCAATTCAAAAATTGTAAATTAGTGAGTCATTTTATATGAGAGATTTTTTTGGCCTAAAGATATAAAACAAAAAAATTAAGCTTGCGGGTAGCGGATACCCAGTCTGCTAGTTTTATTTAATTACCAAACCCGCATCGGGTTTTATTTTAAATTACCAAACCCGCTTAAGTATTTACCAAATTCTACCAATTGCTGGTGAATTTTTACGGATTTACGGGGTTGTGGCAAAATTGCCATCGCTAGTAGTGGCCATGAAGAAATAGCAGAAAAAACTGGTGGGTCCCACATCCGTACGAACACGTGTCTTCCACACGTGATAAAAACACGTGGCCACATTGAACCACTCATCTGGGTCCACGCCTTTCTAGTTGACCCACCTACAAAATTTAGACTTGGATCCCCACAATTCCGTTATCACGTTTTCCATCTCTCAAATAGACAGTTAAAGTAGGATAATAACATCTGGGTCCTGTTTCTTTATAAAACCACAATTAAATATATTTTCGAAAATATTTTCATGTCGGTCCTCTCCCAAGATTGCTAGAAAACTAACTATGAGTAATCCTATAAGTAACTAGTTGATATGATTTTTAATAGAGGTAAAATAATATTTTTAATCTTAAAAATGTTTTTTTTTTTAAATTTTTTTGATAGTATTTGATTGCATTTTAAATAGAACATTTGAGGATTTTTTAAAGTTAAATTGTCTATAATACCCTTATTTAATTTAACAATATTATTTCATTTACTTCATAATACAATTTAAAAAAATGTATCCAATAAAATAATTTTATAATTTTTAATAAAAACTCACATTTATAACCAAATACTTACATTTTTTTTTTTAATTAAATGCTCTACTTCTAAAAGCTCTACTAGTAAAAATTTTACTTGAAAACGTTTTATTTGAAAAGCTATACCAAACGGACTTGAGGTGATTAAACAAATAATTTATAAATTATTAATTTTAAAAGAAAATTTATCAATCTTTCATTCTAAAGATAATAAAAATCCGAAATTATTATCATATTTTTTAATCAAATATCGTAAAATGATATAATTTTATATTCAAAATTATTAAAATATATTATTTTCCATTCAAAATCTTTGAGAAATTTATTGATTTTCCACCCTAAAAAAATGAAAAATTATACCGCTTTAAAATTTCAAGTGAAAAAATAAAAAAATAAAAAAATATTATGTGGAAGTGGAAACTAGAAAATTCGCAAGGGTTAAGGATTCTTGCATTCCTATAAATTTTACATTTTTTACCATCAAATCCTAAATAATAATTTTTTTTTTAATAATTTAATCTTCTAGTAAGTATCAGTTAGTTCAAGTCCGTTAGAAATATATCCAAACTGTCGTTATGTTTTTGTAATTCTTAAGGAAATCGGGGACATCAAATAATATTTTACCCAGAAACCAGAACAGAACCTGAGGAGATAGTAAGAATCCAGATGATGATAACCCAAAACAAAACAAATCTGATCTTGTAGCTTGTGGCTACATTACCCAAAAAAAAAAAAAAAAAAAAAACAGCCCTAAAACCCTATCACTAAAGTGAAAAGTCTAAGCATCTCTGTATTCAATAATTGATAATCATCAATCAAAATCTAAGGCTTCGATGAACAAATAGTTGTTTGCTGATTATTATCATTATCATTATCATTATCATTAGCATAAGCAGCAGGCCCACCAAGAAACTGAAGCTCCTTCTTATCATAAATCTCCAATGAAAAATCCCTAAGCATCTGAGTATTAGTTGTAGAACTAATACTGTTACTAACACTTGTCCCACTTGATGAACATGAACCCGATACACCATCAGAGCCTTGAGCTTCTCTTGATTCTGTACTAGTAGCTGATACAAAACTCGAAATGGGTCTCGTTTGAAGATTAAAAATCGGCGTTGCAGCTGCAGGAAATGCCCACAATTGAGATTGTGTTGCTTGTAACCTAAACGTTGCACCCATTGGCCATAACGGAACAACCAACCCTGGTGCAGCAAACGGCGTCGTTGTGGTGATCGGAGCCAACCCAGAAGAAACTGAGCTTTGGTTACTGTTGTTGTCGGGGTCATTAATGTCAATGAACTCGCTGTTACACGGTCTCTTTCGCCGTTTTGTTGGAACGTTGTTAACGCCGTCAGGTTTTGCTGGCGAGGTTGTGGGAATTTTTAACGTTCCGTTCACGGAAACGGCAATAGCGGGGACAGTTCCGGTACCAGTGGCTTCGATAATAGCTGGCTCAGCGTGCTCGAGTAACCAACGGATGGTTTCACCGTCGGATTTGTGACCCAGTTCGCTGGTTAGTTGGAAGATCCTGGCCGCACACGTGGCGGGCATTCTAATCCTACGGCCACGGCCTTCGACTTTTGTGTGTCGATCTTTGTTTGGGCGTTTCGGTACGAGCGAGCGGTTGTTGACTTGAACGAGGCCTAATTGTTGATTATCTGGGTCAGTTATTTCTTCTTCTTTCATCACAACCGTTGATTCTTGTTGTGGTGGTGGGTCCATGATTGACGTTTCTGATGAAGAGAAATTGTTCCTGTGTTCTTCGTCGTCGTTAATTTCTGGCATGCGGTACAAAAAAAAAAATTTCAAAAATAGTAGAAGCCCAAAAAGAATCAACAAGAAATTAATTTAAGAGGAGAATCTATGTAACAGAGAAATGATAAGTTAAGACTGCGTTTTGAATTCTTAAAAAAAAAAAAAATAATAAATAAATTAACAGTAGAAAGAGAGAAAGAGAGAGAGAGAAACAAACCCTTGAAAAAAAAAACCAAAGAAAGGGACCCTCAAAGCCTATTTACTTATATAGGAAGACGCATCGACGGCTGGAAAAGTTGTGTAAGTGACAGTACCGGAGATGTTGACACGTGGTAGACTTATGAGACGGTTTGAAATTGGGTAAAAGCTTTAAAACCGGGTCCCGTCAATCGACCCAAGATGTCGAGAGAGACAAAGATTAGAGGTCGGATCGGGAGTCGAATCGATGTTTCTAATTACTTATATTTTTATTTTTATTTTTTTACAAAAATATAAAAAACCAAAATTAATAAAAAATAAATCGGTTTTAAAACCCTTTAAACCTGGACCGGCCCACCGGTTCAACTGTTGAACCGGCCGATTCAACGAGTTTGAGGCCAGTTTAAATGCTCCTTATGTTAAAGGGCTCACCCAGACCTGACCACCGTTTCAGCGGGTTTGATGTCGGTTCAAATGCTCCATTTGCTAAAGGGCTAACCCGGACCGAACCTTGGACCATACACTTATCGAAAAATCCAGTTTACCATGAAAGGAATAAACATGTTGATATCAGGTATCACTGTGTAAGAAGTGACTCAGCTTGAAAAGATATCAACAGATGACAACGTTGCTGATATGGAGACAAAAATTGTGACTGCAACCAAACTTACCCACTACATGAAGATATTGCATATACGGGTTGGCTAATTGAGCAGCCAACATAAACTATGATGAAAATGTTGAAAGTTACTACACTAGATAGGAAAGAGTGGATGATGATATGTGTTGAAGCAGCTGTGTTGAAGCTTCAAGGTGGAGAATGTTAAATGTGAAGCTTCAAAAATTGACAAATTGGTTTGAGACTAGAACTAATTGCAAATGATATGTCGCTGGCTAAATCATATGAAAGACAACATGTCGGTTTAAGGAGGGTAAACCTCACGACTTGTCGTATTACTTTAAGTTGATTGATGATTATGGCCGTTGATGTAATACACATGGAAAAATCTCCACCACCGCTCCACAGTTACCCTACATATAAAAACATCAATCTTTCGCCTTTATTGGTGCGTGTTACAGCATTCTGAAAATCTCTCTTCATCTTCTCCCAATTTTCTTTCTAGATGCTTATGAATTCTCAAGCGACTACTTGTGAAATCTTTGTGTAAATCGATTACATATTGATCTTTTTCATGTCTTTGTAGATTAGAAAGGATGTAATCGGGTTTAGGGTTAAGATTGTCACTTTCTTGTAAGTTAGGGTTTCTGATTTCAGTGTTCTTGTAATGTGAGTGTGTAAATCTTGTAAAGAGGGTTGTAACAAATTAATTATAGTGCAGTGAACTCTATTTTCATAGTTCAACGTGGATGTAGTCTGAGTTCACTCAGTTGAACCACAATAAAATATTGCGTGTTCGTTTTCTCATATGTTTTATCTTTATAATTGAGTGTTACTGTATATCATTGGGGTTCTTGAAAGTTTCAGTATTGGTGACACTTTACAGCGAGTAAACCTAACAGTTGGAAACCCTGCCGCCAAACCACTCGACCCGGGCTTAAGCAAAGTAGATAAAACTCTCGACTGTCACAAACTCTTACAATAAATGCACCCCTATGGACTCAAACTTAGGACCTGACAACTAACTAATCAAGTTGTAAGTTCTTAACCACCAAGCCATAATCTCTGCAAAAGGAAGAAACACCCCGTGTCTCAATTTTAGCTTCTTGGGAACATTCATCACTTTCATAATATTTGACAAGTTGAATGGATGTTGGTAGGATTAGTAATTTTCAACGTCCCACCCCATCTCAACGGAGACGGATTTGAAATTTTTTTTATCCCGATTTGAAAATGGGACGAGATTGGATAGAAAATATCCCAAAATTTTTAACGGGATGAGACGAGACATAAAGCAAGATTAGATAATATATATCTATAATAAATTGATAAGAATATGATTTATTAATATAATAATTTTTATTCGCGCCCACTAAAATGAACAATAATTATCACTTTTTATAAAAATCAAATTTTATATTCATTGAATTAAAGTTGTGACTCCATCACTGGTCATGAAAATTCAAATGCTATTATAAACATTTCCACTATTTTATTAAAGGAGCTTATTTAAAATCAATAACCACAGCCTAAATTTAAATAATCCTGATTAACATCATCTAAAGATTTACTTTTTCAAATACTCAAGATGCATATGCATAATCTTAATCCATAAACCACCACACAGTTTTATATTTAGAAAATTTAAACACAAGTAACAGAGTAACAGAAATTGAAGCTAAAAAAAAAACGAGAAAATGCGAGAATTCTAACATTTTTCGGATGCGAAGTCATTTTACTTTCTATTTCTCCGAGTTGAATCTGTTTGGACACCGAGAAAATGAGAGAGAAAAGGAAAAGGAAAAGGAAAAGGAAAAGGAAAGAAAAGAAAGGAAAAATGATTTTTATTTTGTGGTGTTGTGTGAGAGCGTCCTCAGGAGACGTGGTTCGGTGGTGTAGGATTCATGATCTGACTTTAAGGTCCTGGGTTCTAATTCAAAGAGTGTGTTTCTTATAAGAATCTGGAACAGTTGAAGATTTTATCTTTTCCACTTAAGCCCGTAAGGGATGATTTGACTACAAAATTTCTAATAATTTCAAAAAAAAAGTGTTAGTGTGAGAGCAGCGGACTGTAGAACCGAAATGAGAGTAAATTTCTTATTAAAAGTAATAAACGTCGATACTCACCTCTCAATATCTTCAAAAAGAATTATTAAAAATTATTTTATTTATGATAAAAGGAAAACTAAATAATTTAAGAGTTTTTAATCAAATTAATATGAATACGGACAGTTTTTTATATAAAAAAAAAAATTATCATTATTTAAGAAAATATAATATATTAATAATATTGATATTATTATTCTGGTAATAATTTATTTAAATCGAAATATATTCTTATACTTTTTCATCGTTTCCAACATAATCCTTATGTTTCCACACAAAATAATCA
The DNA here is from genome assembly GCA_019454045.1 of Zanthoxylum bungeanum. Taxonomy (NCBI): domain Eukaryota; kingdom Viridiplantae; phylum Streptophyta; class Magnoliopsida; order Sapindales; family Rutaceae; genus Zanthoxylum; species Zanthoxylum bungeanum. Next base: position 158,312 of record SKCR01043603.1, read on the forward strand.
ATCGAAACCTCTAAAGATATATTAAAAATTGAAATCATGGGATTTTTGGAAAAATGGAAAATCGATCGATTAATCGATTAAAATCGCCCATATTTATGTATCAATTTAAAACAATCAAAATCGATCGGATTTAATCACTCAAATAACATTCCATGATTAAACGTTGATTAACGGGGGATCAAACTGGCATATCATTTCACAATTTTTTTTTTGTCATTGTTAAGGATATATTATTAAAACGGAAATTATAATATTCTTTCCTATTATGATTTTCTATTCTAGGCAGTTTTCGATTTCCATTATGTGTACCCATATTTAGTCTTTCTTTTCCTATTTTATTTATCTTGTATTGCCTATATAAAGGCTGTTATATATTGTAATTATAATTAGATTGAAATACAAAAAATATTTGCCTCAATATCTATCATGATATCAGACGGTTTTTTCCCTGAGTCCTGTTAATTCTCCGTCTTCGGCCACCACCATTGCCTCCGTGCATGCACCTAGGGGTGTACACGGTCGGGTCGGGTCGGGTTCCGACAAATTCTAATCGACCCGATCGGGTCGGGTCAGCTGCAAATAAAGACCCGAAACCCAAAAATATGTAGAGTGACCCGATCGGGTCGGGTCGGGTTGACTCGGGTTCGGTCGAGTCAACAGGATCTGAAAATATGTAGTTATATTTTTTTACTGGTACAAAATTAATGAAGTGATGCAGCAGTTCCAGTGGCAAATTGTAGAGTTATTCTCCAAGGACTCACAAGTTCGAGTCTTAACCTTTGTAGAATTTTTTTCTTTATTTTTTTTACTCATTTTAGCATCACAGTTTGTATTTTCAAAACCACTTTATTAATACTAATGTCTAACCAAAATTTCAAGAACAGAGAAGAAACAAACTCAAACTAATATAACAAACTAAAACAAATCTGAGAAGGAAAACATGTAACATTATAACATCCACCACAACTTTCAAATAACATGGAACAAGGACTTTGTAACACAAGAAATAACATGATCTTTCAATAACATATTAAAATTCGTGCAGCTCCACTGATAATACATTAATACGTGCAGCCTGCCAGCCTCCACTGATCTGAATATCTGATAATAATACTTGCAAGTCCAAAGGGATGCCAGCAGTGATTGTCCAGCCTCCACTGAAAACAACCATACAGTACCAAAAGAAATTGTTACAACACTATGATTATGTCACACAATGTTCAATAACAACAAGTCTCAAATGAATTTTTTTTTTTAAAAAAAAAAACAAGTTATAACCTTATATGAAATCATCATCTGAATCAACATCCTCGTTCATATCAGCACCAAGCAAGTTAGGCTCAATCGTACAAGTAAAACTTGATCCTGACAATTCTACAATAACAACATACAATGAAAAAAATAAACAATCCAATTACTTAGAAATCACATTATATTTTATTAAGAAAATATTAGTAATTAGTTTCAATAAATTTAAAGTATAACACTATAAAAATTAAAAAATACCTGAATCGAATTCCTCAAATTTCTCAACATCATCCATCGCAGCTCGAAGATCAATTTGAGTTGGCATAGATCGCAACCAATTTTGAGCACAAATTAAAGCTTCCACTGTTGCGGGAGCTAATGAACTTCTAAACGGATCAATTATCCTTCCACCTGTGCTAAAAGCTGACTCGGAAGCCACTGTAGAAATCGGAATAGACAAAACAGTCCTTGCTACCTTAGAGAGAGTTGGATATTTGGAAGAATTCACTTTCCACCAATTCAACAAAACAAAAGTTTCCAAATCTTCTTCACACCCATCTGCTAAATATCTAATCATATCACATTGAGTCTCCACACTTTGCTCATCCAACAAATACTTTTTGAATTGAAAATTAAGAATCTTTCGAGCTTCTCCAACAAATTTAGTTTTATCCTCCGAAATATTTGCATTAGTAGTTGGCACACTTACCCCACTAGATGACCTCACTGAACTCTCATCCTTGAAGTACTCATACAAATCATTCAAGGCATCTTGCACCCGAGTCTCCACATCAAAAGCCTTAGCAACATCGTAAATTTGAGAGAGGAAGAACTTGACATATTTCATCTTACATCTTGGATCAAGCACAATACCAACAAATAACACCCAATTCACTTTTGTAGGATTCTCCCAATACTTGTCAAATTTTTTTTCATATCAATGGCCATTTTTTCTAACAACAAATCACCATTTTTCGCATATTGAAGTAATATGGTTTGAATCCTTACAATAATTAAAAAATTATTTGAAGTCACATGCAAAGAACCCGAAAATGAAAGAGTAACATCATAAAATACTTGCAAAAACTTAACTAGGCATCTACATCGACTCCAATCATTCGAACTAGGAGGCCCTTTAATTTTAACCCCATCAAAGAACAATCTAAACCTAGGATCATCATCTTCTAACCTATAAAAGGCTTTCTCATAAATCTCCGCCGCCTCCAACATCAAGTAAGTGGAATTCCATCTAGTTTCCACATCAAGACATAAAAGTATTTACACTCAATCTTCTCCCGCTCTACACTACTCTTAAAACTCAACTTCCTAGCAGGGGAAGATCTCACATATCTTACAGCATTTCTTATTTTCTCAATCACTTCATTATTATCTCGCAAGCCATCTTTTACAATAAGGTTAACAATATGTGCACAACACCTCATGTGAAGAAATTTATGACCTAAAATAGTGGTAGGCCATTCTTTAGTTCTACGTGTTATATACCTTATTGCACCATCATTAGAACTAGCATTATCCACAGTGATTGTGAAAATTTTATCAATTCCCCAATCTAACATACATGCCTCAATGAATTTACCAATTGTCTCCCCTGTGTGATTAGGCACTTGACAAAAGTTTAAAATTCGCTTTTGAAACTTCCAATCATCATCTATCCAATGGGCTGTGAGACACATATAATTTAAATTTTGAATTGAAGTCCAAGTATCTGTGGTTAGACACACACGTTGAGACTTAATTATATTCTTCAATTTCATCTTTTCATTTTGATACATTTTCAAACAATCTCTTGCAATAGTTATGCGAGAATGAACTATCATTCGAGGATTCAAATATTGAGAATAATTCCTAAATCCTTCCCCTTCCACCATTTTAAATGCTAACTCGTCAACTATTACCATCCTAGCAAGCATAACCCTTGCTTCTTCAATAGTAAAATGAATTGCTTTTAAGTTACCCACCGCTCTACCATCTACCCTTTCATATTTCAAGGTTTTTTGTTTAGAGTCAACAACTCTATAAGGGTATTTCTTACACCTCACATCTATATGGGTACGTAAATTTTTAGAATTATGGAAACGAGAATCAGCCATATACTCATCTCCACAATAATTACACTTAGCTTTTTGTACACCATCAACAATTACCTTCTCAAAATGCTCCCAAACAGAATATTCAGAATTACTACCACCTTGCAGCTTAGACTTCACCTTCGTAGTATATTTTCTTTTTTTAGGTGAATGAGACTTACTTTGAGTTGCAGAATGATTTATATTTGTAGCTTCATTATTCTCTTCCTCGCTTGAACAATTCTCAATCTCCTCAATCATTGGGTCAAGTGTTTCCATTAATAAATACACAAAGAGAAACATCAGGGCCATTCAAAATTATCAATTCCATCTAATAATGAAAATACACAAAGAAAAAAACTATTATCACTCAATATTATCACTCAATTATACAGCTACTTGTTATAAAAGTGCAGAATGCCAAACATAATACTCATATTGCATTCGCATTTACAATGATAGGAATGAATTTTCTTTTAAAACATGTTATATAATATATACTATTGAAGAGTTTATTTTAGAGAAAAAAAACACCATAACCACGACTACAAGCAGCAAGCCTATCCCACCAAATATATGATCCAGCAAAATTTATTATAAGAAATATAAATTGCAATTTTATGTCTTCTCCATTCAAAAGTAAACAAATAAACAGCAGATTAATTTCATAATCTCAAAATTCCAAACTCCAAAGAACATAAACAAATCAAACAAACCCAAGTCATAATCACAAAATGCTAGAAACAAACAAGCATATCCCACCATAATTGACAGAAAACGAAAGATTTAGAGAAGACCATAATTCTTACCTCTCTGTTCGAAAACCCTAAAATCCACTTAAGAAAATCCTCCCTCTTCCTGTCACAAATCAAACCAATCCATAACCTTAATAAAAATATGTTTTGATTGAATGCTAAAACAAAACAAAATAAAAATTGCAGAAATCGTATCGTAGATTGGAACTCACCGAGAAAGAAAGTTTGGAAAGAGAGAGATAGAGGGTAGAGGCTAATGGCTATAGGGCGAGATCGAGAGAGAGAGAAAGGAAAGTCACTGGTTTCTTCGTGAGAGAGAGGGGCTGAGGCTGACTGCTGCTGTGCTGAGTGAGGTCTGAGGGGTGAGAGTGAGATTATGAAATTGAAGAACAATCCTAAAGTTGTAAACCTAATTTTTTATTTATTTATATTGACTTAGTCGGGTCGGGTCGGGTTCGACCCGACTTTTTAAATAAAACCCGTGACCCGATCCGAAATAATCGGATCGGGTCATGTCAACCCGATTTCATAATTCAGTTTATGAAACCCGACCGGGTCGGGCCGGGTTTACTCGGGTCGGGTCGGGTCGTCTTCTGACCCGACAATTTGTTCACCCCTACATGCACCACACTTGGATAAGTTTTTTTTTGGGGGCAATTGCATTTTTGGTCTCTTATACAGTTACATTTTTTCTAAGTTGTCTCATTCAAGATATTTTTTGACTTTGTCGATTTTCACCATGGACAAGTCTGACATCTCCCAATCAATTCAGATACTCCTTGATGGTCACAATTATGTTCTTTGGGCCCAAGCCATGTGCAGCTTTCTCAAAGGCCGTAAACTCTGGCGTTATATTACTGGTACTCTTACTGAATCGGTTCAATATAAAACTGAAAGTGACACCGATTTGTTGATCGCCTTGAAGATTGGGACAATTAGAATCACAAGATCATTACATGGTTCGTAACTCCTCTGTCCCTACCATCAGTCTTCAATTTGGTCGTTTTCACACAACCAAATCACTCTAGGACTTCCCTATTCACCGATATATGACACAAATTTATCTCATCAATATCAGTTGATTTGTCGCCTCCATCAAATGCGTCAGGATTCTAGCCAATCTATAACGGACTTCTATTCTCAGATGCAGTCTCTCTGGGATCAATTGGCTATCTCTGAGCCATAGTGGGAAAATTATGCTGATGTTGTCAAATTCACCACCTACAGAGATCGTCAAAGACTGATTCAGTTTCTCATGGCTTTTGATACCAAGTTTGAACCCACTCGAGCCTCTTTGCTTCATCAAACTTCGCTACCCACTCTTGACTCTGCCATTGATAAACTTTTGAACTCATTTCAGAAGAAACTCGTCACTTTATTGGCCGTATACAATATACATAGACTGTTCTTGCCACACTTCCTTATAGTTCTTCCCCTGTGAAATCCTGTAATTACCGTAAATTGTGTGGGCATCTTGTCCTCAAATATCCCACATGCTGTTACAAAATTTATCGTAAGATGGATCCTGGTCATTTTGATCGAGATTGTCCTACTAAACATTTTGATTATGCTTCTTGGTATTTTGATTATGCTTGTTGCAATCACATGATTCCCGACTCAAGTATATTTTCTTCTAGATCTACTCCCTCACATCTACCTGCCATTCAAACTGCTAATGGCTCTTTCATGACCCCCGGTCATATTGGTCATATTTCTCTTCCCTATCTCTCTGTCTCTAACACATTTCTTATACCCAAACTCACTTTAAATCTTTTATCTGTTGGTCAATTATGTGACCTTGGTCTTAATGTCTTATTTACTGCTTCTGGTTGCTCTGTGCAGGATCCGCGGACAGGTCGGAAGCTTGGGATAGGCCGTAAGAAATGTCGTTTGTTTGAGCTCATCAACCTTCATCTCCCTTCAGACCTTTCTCCATGTTACTCCACCGCCTCTACATCACCCATTACCTCACTCATCATGTGGCACTCTAGGTTGGGCCATCATTCTCTTAGTTGATTACATTTATTAGCTTCTAGTGGTCATTTAGGTTCTGTTTCCATTAAAGACTTTGATTGTATGCCTTTTCAGTTGGGCAAGCAAATTGCATTATCTTTCAATAATAGTACTTCAATTTCCTCTCACCTTTTGATCTGGTCCATTCTGATATTTGAGGTCCATCTACTACTCCTACTATGGGTGGTTCAAAGTATTTTGTGATTTTTATTGATGACTACTCACGATACAATTGGCTCTATCTTATGAAACATCACTCTAAACTTTCCTCCATTTAACAAACCTTTGCAAATATGGTTAAAACTCGATTCAATTGACCTATTAAAACTCTCCACACTGAAAATGTCATGGAATATAAAGACTCTGATTTTCTACACTTTCTTCACCAAAATGAGACTATTTGTCACCGCTCTTCCCCAATACATCTCAACAGAATGTGAGAGCTAAACGAAAACACAGACATATTTTAGATACAGTCCGTGCTCTTCTCATCTCTTCCTCTTGTCCTGAACGTTTCTGAGGGGAAGCTGCCATCACCAGTGTCTACACCATTAATCGCCTTCTGTCTTGAATTGAACTTTTATTTACCGCACACATATTTTGATATGTTATCTGATTTGACTCTTGGTTGCATTTATTCGAGAATAGGTTCTAGATACTACTAGACTAAGATATTATTAGATTAGTCTAAACCATCGGGAACTGTTGTTCCGATTTTCTTCAAAAATCAAGATGAGTAATAACTTAGTTTCTAAGTCATGATAGTTAATCTAGATAGATATCCCTTTTAGGATATAATACTGTAGAGAGAATAGTTTCTTATGCAACAAGAATTGACTTGAATTAGTTCATGTCTCGAGATTCTTGACTGGCATTAAGAAAGCCTCATTAGGTATTTGTTTATCTAGTAATGACGTTTCTTAGCTTTAATGACCTTTAGAGGCAATGCGTCTGACACAATTTGCTAATCAATTATTTGCAATTGTTGTGAATAATTGAATGTAAATAGTAAAGCTAAGAAATGAGATGCATATAGTTGTGTATAGAAAATATCGATTTTCACAATACTACAACTATATGTATTGGATATCAGATCTCCCGTCTAGTTATTTAAAATATTAGTTAACTATTGTTTTGATATTTGATATCGGAACTTGCGACTATTGGATAGTTACTTGTTCTTTATAAACAATTATTATATATTTTAAATATAACTAGTAGTGTCATTGACGTAAAAAAAAATATTAACAAAAATTATTCGGTAAGGTAAATAATTTAGAACGGTGCTTTATGAGATTTTATCACTTGAGAATTGGATGTTTATTTTGTGTGGTAAAGGATGGTTTGATACGAGATCACACCACATATCTTTATCCATTTAATGAATATTGTATTCGGGAAGGTGATTAAAATCTCGTTTAACCAATGATTTGTCATTGGACCACCATATTTATTAAACTGATACATTAGATGTATGTAGTTTAATGAATTATAATTGCTCAATGTAGTTTTCTTTACTTCGTAACTTAGTTTATAAATTGTCATAACTTAGTTACATGTTTCTGAAAGAACACTTATTGAACGTCTTGAAATGATCTTTCACTGGTTTTGCCGAGCATACAAGGAAGAAGATGGTGATTTTTGTGGCAAAAATCACCAAGAGCTAGCACTCAAAAGAGGACATACAAATGTGATAGAGAAACCTACCCGTGGACTTCGAACACACATCACAAAGCTTGGAGCTTGAGATCATCCAAGAACTTTCAATCTGTTCTGATGAAACGTAGGTTGAACATTTTTGACTTGTTCAAATATATTCAATCTGAAGTTTTATGAGAACTCTATCCTTAAAATTCATTACATGTCTTTGAATTGTTCAAAGATCTTTGATACGATCAAACATATGAATTTAAATCAATTAGTTCTAAGGTTATTCAGTGAATATGATTCTTATTCAATATTATTCTTCCACGATTCCATCTTGATGGAATTGAGTAGTGGCAGCAGTCGATTCTTATATGATTTGATTCGTTTGATATTGAATGTTACCGAATTAGTTTCAATACTCTTGGGGATATGCTCCAATAACACTAGTTCATCTTTTTAATTTAGGTTCTATTAATTTCTACAGTTACATATATGATATGTATAGATAGAAAATTTAAATCTTGAAAAGCTTGAGATTTGAATATTTCTTTTATATAATAGTTATATAATGGAAATTACTTACGCCTTGGAGGTATAAGTAAAAATTTATCGTTTATTCTGTTTAATAGAATATTGTATTCTATTTTCCTACGATCCTAAGTATTAAAATCGTTTTTATTACTTGATATGTAACATCAGATGTTAACAATTGTAGAAAAGACTTGACTTATTGAAGTCAAATGTGAGAATGATAAATTATAAATGGAACTACGTAATTAATAAGATGAAACAACCCTTATATATCTTCCGTACAAGTCCAATAGGATAACAAAATCATTTATGAGTATTTGATACTTAATGATTCTGTTTTTTTCTTATCAAAGAAAAATATCCTATAACTTATAATGGAAACGATATTTAATATCGATTCTGGAAGTTCATCATTGAACCATAGATCTAAGATTGTTCATAGCTTACTACGATCAAGTTTTGAACTTAATTAAGCTTTCATTATTAATTAGTTCATGATATGTGCTAATTGTTTGTGCATCGAAAGCGGTGTGAGCTTATTAAAGGTTTGACCTTTATAGTATGACAATGATAAAAGTTATACTCAGCAATCTATTGTAGATTCTGAGGAAACTTGTCTCTAGTCTTACTAATTGAATAATTTTTGATCTGTTGGTTAATGTTGATATTAAACTGTACATTTTGGCTAAAGAATGCAAAGTGACGTTTTTTGAATAGCTTATTCAGATAAGAGATCAGTTGTGATTCTTAGTTTGAAGAGTACATTCTGAAATGGCCCTAGAGTTTGTGTTCTGCTGAGATCGTAATTTAATGTTCTAGCTTATAGAGCCTATTGTAGACTCAGATAAGTCTTCCGGAAATCTGTGTTCTCTATTTTTGATGTCGTTAGATTGTCTAATCTTGTCAAAGTATAGAGAATACATATGTGTTTGAAGGGTTAGTGGGAGCGTACAAAGTACTTTCTAATGTTATATATCCTAACGGCATTATCATTATTATGTTAATAATGAGATGTTTTTGAGGTAAAAGGTTTACCTAAGTCTTCTTTACTCCGTGAAAACAGTGGAAGTAGTATCTGTTATATTCGATATAAAGTTTTATATAAGATATAAAACCAAGAGACTCGTGAGATACTCATATTATTCGTGCATTAGATATGATCTAATAAAGGACATAACTAGGCTATATGTATGACAATTAGTATAACTGTTGGACAGTTATTGTGTGTCTTATATAAAGTATTCATCTTTCGTAAATGATGATTCCTTTTTCGAAAGAGATATCGATTAGAATGTCTAATCAATCTTATGTATCATTTGATGATGACATAATAAATACTTTATTATGTGCGATTATAGATATCGATTTAATCATAATTGTTACGAGTTATTTTGATATCCTATAGACCATAGGATGGATCTTGAAACATATTCTTTGTGATATTTGAGATATTAAGAACGAGTTTCTTAATTCATGGAGCTTTTAGTCTGTAATCATTTGGGTCAGATTAGTTTTTGGTCTAATTATAACGTTAGACAGACTATGACATAAAGAGTTAGAATAGATGCAGTGAGAGTGTCAAAGAGAATTCTACTTTGTGAGTGGAATTAGATGCAACTTATGAAGTATTGACTTATGAAGTTGCATAGTGACTTGATAAATGTGGAGTTTTGTATTGCTATTGTGCTTGCGTTGTCTTTATAGTATTTTGGATTTGATCCCTAAACACTTGGACAACTCAGTAGTTGTAGCACAATACTGATGTAGCATCAGAGTCATATTAATGTATAATTTAGATTCTATAAAATATGAATGATGCTGGCTATGGGAAACGATTGAGTCTGTTTGACAAACTCAATATGTTATAGCGGACATACTTCTTGTTGCCTCCCTTTTAAGTGCTAGGTGAGCTTTTGAGAGCCATGAGTATACGATACACATTGAGATGTGTATATGATATCGTTGATTGACACAAGTGCAAGTGGGAGAAATTGTTGGGGTTGGTGCTCATAGCGCAAATCAGAACCGTATTTATGTCTGATTCATGAATATGAACAATCATTTTTTCCATAATATTACTTATTTATGGTTGCACCTATTAGTTTTTATATACGTATTCGATCTGATTACGATTAAATTGAAACTAAATATGATTTAGTGATATGTATATATTAGACAAAGGCCCGATAATATATATGCAGTACACAGTTACAAAGCTAGTTTGTAATTGACATTGGGAAATGTCACTGCTAAATGTATATTATCAACTGCTGTTGCTGGTCAAGATTCACTAACACGAGTCGGTTAGTCAAATTCGTAAAGACCAGTACATGTCGTATATTGAGACTTGGTCTGATGGTTTATCCCAATGAACCATGAGTCTGAGGAGACTCGTATAGATGTTTAGGTGTTTTTAATGGATAAACACTGAACGACTCACCGAAGATTCTTAATGGATGGTACACCAACGTCAATAAGAATCTTCTCGGGTTGAGTAGCATAGTGGTCCTTCGACTTGAGATACCACTGTGGATGTATGAGACATCCTCCACACTTAGATGGCAGTCACGTCACCGATCTATTTAGATCAGACCTCCGCCTGTTCGTTGGGTGTGGACCGATCCTCAGGATATCCTGTGTGTGTCAAGATATGATCCATCAGTTCTGTGTACAGAGCATAGGTAGTCCATATGTGATTAGCAACCAGTTAAATCTATGGCCATAGTATACTTCAGAAGTGAGTTCCGAATGTTATTTATAGATTGCTAATAGAAATATCGACGAGATAATACCTGTAGAAATTTGACGTTTACATCTATATCTCTGGGATTATCCGGATACCTGTGACGGAGGGATTATACATATGCAATGATCTCGACCTGTATGATTCAGCTAGTTTATCCGTGGTCGTCATAATTTACGGGTGGGTAAATTATGGACACGAAATTGGATTTTGTGACGGATATACCTGAATCTAGAGAGTCTCACTAATGAAATATACTCGTAGAGCACTATGACAACATTTATGAATAATACTGATTATTTATAAGTCGTTTAAAGGTTAAACGAAAAATACATGCCAATGGACCTAATAGTCATTTCTTAATTATTGTGTATTTGTACTTCATGATAGATTTTGTTAAATACACATTAATTAAATGTCAAATTGTGATATTTGACATATATCATAAATATATATGTATTTGGATATTTAAAGTAAATATTATACATATATTTAAAATATTTATATTTAAATAATTATTTAATTATTTAATTGTTAAATAATTATATTAATTAAAAATATAAATATCTTAAGTTTTGATATTTTAGGAGATGCATTGAGTTGCTTTTGTTGACTTGTTGAATTTTCCTTAAAGTTGTAATGATCAAATTAACAAGTTTATAAAGTAAGCTTTAAATGAAACAAAAATATCTAGATATTAATATTTTGCTTCCAATTTCGGCCAAGGGCAATTTTGGGGAGTATATATTGTTTTGTTTCATCTTTTAGGGTTTAACAAGTTCATTAGACACAAAACATAATACAAAAGTAGTTGAGAGAAAAACTTGAAGGCTAAAGGAAGATGGCTTGGAAAATCATGGTTTTGTAAGTTATTCTTCAAAGTCTTCAACATGAAAATTATTTCTAACATGCTTAGCATCATTTTGTGTTGCTTTGGTGTTGTCTCTCTTCTTATAGTTTGTGTTTAATTTGGTTGTGAGCTTTAATGAAAGATTGATGCATGTAAGTAAGCTTGAAATGATTTCAAAACTTTACTTTTGATTTTTGGAAAATCAAATTGACATTCTAGAGTTGGTAAGCCACTCCTTGGTGACCTAGAATGTTTTAGAGTTGTTTCAAAGTGGTGAGGGTAGATTGGTGAAGTATTGAATGGATTAAAGTGTTGGATTTTGAAGATTTGGTAAAATTGGACAATTTGGTGAAATTGAAAAATTAGGGTTCATAACCCACTCCAAATTTGGGGCTTTTCATACATGTGATGTATTATATAGTGTATATGATGCATGTAAAATTTTGGGTTGATTGGATTTGATCTGGGCATGTTTAGAACACAAAAGAACCAAATTGCAATAAACCGAAAATGTGGGGTGCTCTCGGTAATTTCAGAAAAGTTTGGGGATTTGTTGCAAATCTGATTTTTATGTATTGGATATGTTGGAAATCATTTTAGAAGTGATTTAAAATCATCCAAAATTGTATTTGACAATTTATGGATAAAATGATCAATTTGTAAAGTTTTGGGCTAATTCGGTAATTACCAAGAAATTTGACTTCTTGTGTAATTTTTCAGAATTTGATAATTGAGTAATTAAATAAATAAGTTTATTTAATCGATCCAAGAAAAATTTTGAAATCGGAAAATTTTGATTTTCCGCGTATCCGCTGCATTACCGATATTCCGCCATAAAACCCCAACAGTTTAGTCTTTCTTTTCCCTATAATATTTATCTTGTATTACCTATATAAAAACTGTTACATTATAATTATAATTTAAATTGAAATATAAGAATATTTACTTCAATCTCTATCAATCGTAAACAAAAAAATCAATCAGGTCACAATTAATGTTGTTAGGTAGTTAATCACGACCTATACCAAACATTAATATTAAGAACGTGCCAGAAATTTAATAGGGATAGAATATGAATACAAACTTTTGACTTTTGATATCATATTATATCAACTACTTTACTCAAAAAGTCTAATAAATAAATTAGGTCGTCCTCGTAAACTCATATCAATATTTTAAGTCTAATAAACTTATTTTATACTTGAATTAGGTAGAAAAAATAAATAACATTGCGCAAAAAAAAAACACATACAATTAATTTGGTTAGGTTATGTTATGTGCCAAAGATAGTTTTGATTTTATACATGGGTTCTACTCATAAATTCTTACTAATATGGGTATTCATAAAGTTGGGTCAACTCACGATCCGATCCGATTCGATATGATTTATGAATTTTTAAAATTAATTTCGGGTCGATTTGAACCCGATCCGAAATTTCGGGTCGGGTCACGAGTTTGGGACAGAAAAATCGGGTCTGACTTGACCCGATATAAACTATATATATAGTTTTATTGATACAATTTTGACAATAAAAAATGTTGGCGAAGTGGTAAAGTATTTACTTTATTTGAAAAAGATGAAAAAAAAATGCGAATGCTAAGATTCGAACATATGATCACTTACAAATTAATCCAAGACTTTATCATTTCAACTACACATTTTTCTTATCAAACTTATATCAAAACATATATAAATTATATTTACGGCATAGTATTCAACCCAACTAGACTTGCAGTTTTTTGACCCGACCCATTGCGACCTAACCCGCGTGGGTCACATTCTCAAATTTCGGATTTCGGGTCGGAAGACTCGAATGACCCGACCCAATCAGGCCATTAAAAATATGAAAAACTCGACCCGACCCGACTCGTGAACACCCATACTTACTTAATAGGAATTAGAGCATATTCGAAATATTAAACCAAACATGTGAGATAGTAAATTCATGTGATGATTTTTATTTCCGTATTTGGGGCTAGATGTGCATGTAGTCTGATACTCAAGGTTGTACGTTCGTTAATTCAATTCGAGATGCTAGTTTTTATTAGGTCTTTTTTTATCATATTCGGATCTTTATTCTCGTGAGTTATAAAAACTTTACCAAAACATTTCCAAAACATGTATGTAAATACTGAAAGTACCTACAAGCAATAACGATAAACAATCTCTATACCCAAGAGGGGGGGTGAATTGGGTTATCGCTATAAATGCGGAAATATAAAATCTTTGCCGATTTTAAGCTCTTATTACCAAGTGGGAGTTTTAGGTCAAGTTTCTCTATTCAAATAAATGGCTATATGCAAGTTTCTATTCAATAGGTGTAAATACAAATAAACTTGCAAGTGTATAAAAGAGTAGGGAAAGAGAGATACAACACCGCGATATATAGTGGTTCGGCAAACCGTGCCTACGTCCACTCCCTCAAGCCTCGCTTGAAGATTTCCACTAGAATCGAGTTTTCCGTGGTTCACTCGTAACCAAGAGTTTTCCGCCAAGGCACACTCCGAACCTTTTACAAGATTGAGTTTTCTACGTAGGTGCACTCACAACCTTTAAAAATTACCCAAACAATGGGATTTCACAAACGCAAGTGTTTTTGATATGAAAGATTTAAAACACCTTGGGCACTCACAAAAATAAGAAGATTGTGTGAGAGCAAACCCAAGTGTTCTAAGCTCACTAAATGATATGGAAGATGTGTGTGTGAGCTTGGATGAGTGTTTATGAATATGAAGGTGTATGGCACTCTTTTGTTTGCCTTAGAGAATGTATATGAAGGTTTTCTAGATCTCTAACCTAAGGCAAAGGAGTTGGGGTTCTATTTATAACAAAATGCAAAGTTTTCCCCAACTTACAGCGAGACCCCGGCGAGCACACCGGCGAGGGGACCGGCATACCGGTCTAGGGCTCCAACGGTAACATAACGTTCAAAAAACTAGCCGTTGGACCGGCGAGCAAACCGGCGAGGAGACCGCGCGGAGACCGGCGAGGAGCTCCCTGGTTTCAGTATGTGCATGATCAGTCAAGACTGACGACACTTGGTATTTTGGCCGTAACTTTCTCTAGAAAATTCCAAATCATGATCGTAAATTTATACATAAACTAGACACATAGATCTAGCTTCTGTAAAAATTCAGCTCAAAAACATTAAGATAAATTTTATGGAATTTTTCTAATGTGACGTGTATGCAGAAAAAGCACATCTGAACATGTTGTACTAAAAGGCTCTAGAAAAAGTTCTATGCATCGGAATTATGTTCCGTTTGAACCGTAGCAAACTAGAGACACATATCTATCTAACGGTATATTATTTGAAGTTTAATTCAACCGTTTGATAGTTTTTGGAAGATCATTTACCGATGCCTTGTGCATAGAAATTCATTTTTGTGCAAATAAAGTGCAAATGATTCTTTAAGCATTCTAATCCATTTTAAATGCAAGTGATGCAAAATGTATGATTCCTAAGAGCTTTAGATCACTTGAGTAAACTCACTTACAATAAAATTTAGCTCTTAATCATTATCTTCGATTGCCGCTAGTCTTCACATTCTCGCTCTTCACTCCTTATGCTTCGACACTTTTTGTATTGCTTCGTGTTTGCACGTCGAAGTCGTCAATTGCGTTGACGTCATCAAAATCCAATTACGCGACCAAGTCGCCAACAATCTCCCCCTTTTTGATGATGGCAACCCCTTAAAACTTGTTGATACTTGTGAGCTTCTGGAGTCCAAATTCGAAATTTTGTTAATTTTGCTCCCCCTCAACATAAGCTCCCCCTCAATGTGTGTCTTGTCTTCAAATAGCTCTATAAGACTTAGACAAACACATTAGTATATTTACTCCCCCCCTTAAACCAAGGGTGAGGGTAAAACAAGTTTTAATCTCATTCTAATGATTCTCCCCCTTTGACATTATCAAAAAGTGGAGAAGCAAAATTAAGTTATAAAATGAGATACCAATAGATGTGTGCAAAAATGATAACAAATTTAAAAAATATGCACATTTAGCATTTCCCCCTTTTTGCCATAAAAAATCAAAATTCATGCATAAAATAGCATTTTTTTCAAAAGATAAATACTCATGAATACCATTTAAAATCTAAGATCATCTTAGCATGATTTCTCCCCAAATTTGATTCCAATTAAATATATCAATACATTCCATGATACCAATTAAAATCAATTACTTCAATCGCATTTTAATGATTGTCTTCTATGATATCTTACCAATTACTTAAACAATCAAAATTCATGATTTTCATGATTATTCAATTATGTTACATGGCAATTCCTTTTTAATGCAAATTAATCAAATGATCACATATATGAAATTTGACTCAATGAATTCAATGTGATACCAATTGAAATAAAGAGGGTTTAAATATATGATTAAGGCGGCTTTAATGATATCAAATGAACAATTGATACCAATAGAAGGTTTAATAAATTGCCTTATCACTTTGTATGCTTCAAAAATATTCTTACCAATATGAAATATGCATACATAAATAATTTAGAGGAAACGGTACAATGTTTCCGTGAATACGGATTTTACTTTACCGTTGCGATTCCTCATTTCCTTGAGCCTTTGGGATCAATTTTGTAATTCTCTTTAAGGATCCATTCCCAAAGCTCCCCCTACAAATTTTTCAATTATACTTTGGTACCCAAACTTTCTTGGGTTCATTGGGGTTAGTTTTGATTCCTTGAGGAATCCATGCATTCTTATTCACATTCATATACATGCATTCAAAAATTTATGTCCCTTTTTGTTACAAGCATG
Organism: Zanthoxylum bungeanum; assembly: GCA_019454045.1. NCBI lineage: Eukaryota > Viridiplantae > Streptophyta > Magnoliopsida > Sapindales > Rutaceae > Zanthoxylum > Zanthoxylum bungeanum. The sequence continues at coordinate 174,969 of SKCR01043603.1, forward strand.
GCATGTGACATTTTCATATATTTCATTTTAGCATGAGAATATGATGCCTTAACAAAATAATTTCTCAAAATTTTCTTTTAATATAAGGCCTATATCCTAATCCTTCTCTTTTAAATGCACATTTTTGGGATCCAATAAGCATATTAAAATTTTATGTCCCAATGTGAATTTGCTAAGTATGTTTTGCAAATCTACAATCTTAGTATTTAATAAGACATTTTCATTCAATAAAGATTCGCAATCGCATGTCTTAGAGCTAGATGGCATATTTGATATGGCATTTTCAAGTTCTAGCTTTTTAATCTTTAAACATGCATTTTCATCATTCAAGCATGCAATTTCTTTTTCATGTTTGGCATTTAAGCAAATAATCTCATTATCTAAAACATGATTTTATCTATATAGCATGCATGTTCATTTTTAAGTATGCATGCTCATTTTTAACTAACTTCAATTTCTTTTTAAGCATATCACACAATTCTTTTAAGCTATTAAAAGCATCAAGTAAATCATTATAATCTTGAGAATTGTGTACCTCTTCTTCTTCGCTTTCTTCCTCAATTTCAAAGTGGATGTCCTCATCCGTGATAGCCATGAGTGCTAGATTTGTTCTTTCTTGGACCTCTTCTTCTTCCTCGGATGAGCTGGAGTCGCTGTCACTCCAAGTTGAAGTTGCTTTCATCTTTCATCGCCCTTTTCTTCGATTTTCCTCTCATTTTCCTCAATGGGCAATCCATAGCTATATGACCCGATTTGTTGCATTCATAACAAACAATTTTCTTGTTCTTCCGCGGCCATTTTTCTTCTTTCTTTTCATCTGTCTTTGATTTTCCCTTTTGTTTTACGGATTGAAGAAGCTTCTTGAAGCTCTTATTTATTTGAGCCAACTCATCATCACTATCATTTTCACTTGAGCTTGACTCATCTTTTCTTCTTGCTTTTAAGGCCAATGATTTCCTTGTCCTTTTCTCATCTATCTTCCTCCTTTTTATCCATTTTGATCTCCATTTCATACTCAAGCAATTTGCCGACCAAATCATCCATCTTTAATGTGTTTATGTCGTTTGCTTCTTTAATGGAGGAGGTATAGCTTCTAAACTCTTTCGGGAGAGATCTCAAAATTTTCTTCACTTGATCCGATGTCCCGATGACTTTTCCCAAGGCTCCCAAATGGTTGATGATGATTGTAAACCTTGAAATCATGTGATCGATTTCTTCCCCGGATTCCATCTTGAAATTGTCCAATTCGCACATGAACCGGTTGATCTTCGATTCCTTCACTTGACTTGTGCCCTCATTGACCATTTCCAAAGACTTCCATAAATCATATGCATTTCCACATTCCAGAAGCTTGCTAACTTGATCCCGATCAATGGCACATAGGAGTTGGTTGAGTGCCTTAGCATTTTGTGAGGCTAGTTTCACATCCTCACTATCCCATTCTAAACTCGGTTTTGGAATATCAACCCCGTTGCTATCCTTATTTGTTGGCCCTTTTGCACCTCGTGTGATAAGCAAATAGGATGGCGGATCATTGGCTAGGAGATAGTCAACATTCTTGACTTCCAATAGTTGTAGTCGGTTCCGGTGTAAAACGGAGGTCTAGTTGTTGAATATCCCTCGGCAAAATTTGACGGTTTGCTTGTAGAGGCCATGATCTATTCTCGGACGGTTAAGTCTTGTAGAGAATACCTCGCTCTGATCCAACTGAAAGTACCTACAAGCAATAACGACAAACAATCTCTATACCCAAGAGGGGGGGTGAATTGGGTTATCGCTATAAATGCGGAAATATAAAATCTTTGCCGATTTTAAGCTCTTATTACCAAGTGGGAGTTTTAGGTCAAGTTTCTCTCTATTCAAATAATGGCTTATATGCAAGTTTCTATTCAATAGGTGTAAATACAAATAAACTTGCAAGTGTATAAAAGAGTAGGGAAAGAGAGATACAACACCGCGATATATAGTGGTTCGGCAAACCGTGCCTACGTCCACTCCCTCAAGCCTCGCTTGAAGATTTCCACTAGAATCGAGTTTTCCGTGGTTCACTCGTAACCAAGAGTTTTCCGCCAAGGCACACTCCGAACCTTTTACAAGATTGAGTTTTCTTCTACGTAGGTGCACTCACAACCTTTACAAATTACCCAACAATGGGATTTCACAAACCGCAAGTGTTTTTGATATGAAAGATTTAAAACACACTTGGGCACTCACAAATAATAAGAAGATTGTGTGAGAGCAAACCCAAGTGTTCTAAGCTCACTAAATGATATGGAAGATGTGTGTGGAGCTTGGATGAGTGTTTATGAATATGAAGGTGTATGACACTCTTTTGTTTGCCTTAGAGAATGTATATGAAGGTTTTCTAGATCTCTAACCTAAGGCAAAGGAGTTGGGGTTCTATTTATAACAAAATGCAAAGTTTTCCCCAACTTACAGCGAGACCGGCGAGCACACCGGCGAGGGGACCGGCATACCGGTCTAGGGCTCCAACGGTAACATAACGTTCAAAAAACTAGCCGTTGGACCGGCGAGCAAACCGGCGAGGAGACCGGCGAGGAGACCGGCGAGGAGCTCCCTGGTTTCAGTATGTGCATGATCAGTCAAGACTGACGACACTTGGTATTTTGGCCGTAACTTTCTCTAGAAAATTCCAAATCATGATACGTAAATTTATACATAAACTAGACACATAGATCTAGCTTCTGTAAAAAATTCAGCTCCAAAAACATTAAGATAAATTTTATGGAATTTTTCTAATGTGACGTGTATGTAGAAAACGCACATCTGAACATGTTGTACTAAAAAGGCTCTAGAAAAAGTTCTATGCATCGGAATTATGTTCCGTTTGAACCGTAGCAAACTAGAGACACATATCTATCTAACGGTATATTATTTGAAGTTTAATTCAACCGTTTGATAGTTTTTGGAAGATCATTTACCGATGCACTTGTGCATAGAAATTCATTTTTGTGCAAATAAAGTGCAAATGATTCTTTAAGCATTCTAATCCATTTTAAATGCAAGTGATGCAAAATGTATGATTCCTAAGAGCTTTAGATCACTTGAGTAAACTCACTTACAATAAAATTTAGCTCTTAATCATTATCTTCGATTTGCCGCTAGTCTTCACATTCTCGCTCTTCACTCCTTATGCTTCGACACTTTTTGTATTGCTTCGTGTTTGCACGTCGAAGTCGTCAATTGCGTTGACGTCATCAAAATCCAATTACGCGACCAAGTCGCCAACAAAGACTTCCAAGGAAGAATTGGGATTAAATTAGTATAGATGTTTGATATATGAAAGCTAAAGGGCGTGACTTGGTTTATGGTTCAGGATCTCACCTTGAGGTATTGGATTCGAATCCAGTGAGTGCGTTTTTTGTAAGAGCTTGAAACAGTCGGGGATTTTACCTACTTCGCTTAAGCCCGAAATGAGTGGTTTGGTGGTGAAATTTTCAACTATTTCAAAAAAAAAAAAAAGTGTTTATCAAATTTAAAATTAGTGTTGAACCCAAAGACCTATGCAAGGCCAAGCAATATGATCCACCTATAAAAAGGATTGAAATATTTAGTTATATAATTTTTCTTGACTCTTGATTTACTAGTTATTTACATAGTGGTTGTTGAAAATTACTAGTTTTGGAAGTGGAAAAACTTAAACTATAAGGAAAATTAAGGTGAAAGTTCAATGAAATGGCTTGTTATTAAGTTTACTTGTACATAAAAATATGGAGTGGATAAAAAATAAAAACTGAATCGAACCAATGATTTTTTATTTTTCAATTAAAAAGTCGAACAAATTGAATTTATTCAATTTTTTAATTAAAAATTGAACCGAATTAAATGAATAATTTGATTTTATTAATTTCTTATAAAAAATTATAATCATATTTTTTGTTATTTTATATTATATATTTACTGAAATATTATTTATTTTTTTGTATTTAGTGATGATTAATTTTATAAAATATTTTTAATTTTTATTTTGGTTATGTTTCTTTTTTATTTTCCTACATTTATATTTTTGTGTACAAAATAACAAATTCAAAAAGCAATCTTTAAAATTTTCTTATTCTTTTAGTACATACATTGAAATAATTGAACTTCAGACTTCAATGGTGTTCTGATTAAGAGCTGTGTATCTCCATCTGGCCTTCTCTACAAAATCTGCATCAAGAAACTGAGCAACAAAAACCCAAAGCCTGTAAATGTCTTCAAAATTTGCCAGAAACCCAAGTGAAACTGTAACTACAGTAATGCCCATATTGCCCTTTGCTTCACCATCACCACCTCTTCTCTCAAGGAATTTGTTTTTCTCTCTTTGATACTTTTCTGAGAACCAAATATGGTGCAGGAATCCATAGCTAAGCGAAATGTTCTTGCGATCAGCAAGCTTTTGTACAAGAACAGGTTCAACTTTTTCGCCTTTCCAGTCGAAAACATTGAATGCCAATGCAGATCCTCTATCAAACTTTATCTTTGGCCCATAAATTTTAACCAGGCCAATCCCTTCTGTGTTGGGATGATGCAGCTTCGTCAAAGCATTCACCAGCCAATTTATCAAACACCTTGCTCTGCGACTAGTCATTGTCATTCCCAATGAATCTACTTGGTCCAGTCCAAAGCATTCAGCTGGCTGCTTCATTTCAATGGACACATGTCCTGACAAAGAGTTTGATGCAGTTGCTACTTCTTTTCCCTCTTGTTGCTTAAGCTTAGATGTATGTTCAGGTTCTGTTTCGCTACTCGAAAACTCTTCCATTAACCAAAGTTGCTTCTTTGCTGTCAGAAGACTAACAATTCCTGAACTTGTGTCGTCTCCCAGAATTGGAACATTTGATTTCTTGACAAACAAGCAACCAAATCCTGATGGGTTCTCTCCAAAAACCTTATAGAATGAAGCAATGAGGAAATCCGGACGAAAGAGGGAGAGGCCAAAGCTGTCCATGTCTTTAGGTCCCAATGCACAAGCATCAACCAAGATTTGCCAGCCATTTTCCTGAGCAATTCTCATCCATAGATAAGGATATCTAGCTCCTGTCATTCTAGAATGTACCGGGAACACGAAAAGCCCTTTCTGCTTTTTATTTTGCCTCTTACTTGCAACCATCTTTCTTAATTTTGCTGAATTGATCCTAAGTCTTGGCCATGAGAACTCTGCTGACATGATCCTGGCTCCTCTTTTCTCAGAAGTTTTTATCATTGCATCCACAGCTTCACACTCATAATCATAAACTGTCAGAAGCTTCTTTTTACTTGAATTGAAGGGGTAAGATTCTGCAAGAAGTTTGAAAGCTGATGTTCTGTTTGCTGTAAAAACCATGCTATAATCATTTTCTGAAATGTTCATGAAGTCCATGATCCTTTTCTTCATTGCAGATTCCAATTCTGATTCTTTCCCTCCTCCATGAAGCAACTGTGTCTTCAGATTCCCTGCCTTGTATGACACGCTAAAGAAGGGAGCATCCAAACTTTGAGAAGGCGGTAAAGGCGAAGAAGAAGAAGAAGAAGATTCTATTTGATACCTTGATGAGTCTTGTTTTTGCAACTGGTTATAGCTAAAGAGACCAATACCAAAATAATCAAGGCATGTATGATTAGAGAGTGAGAGGTGATAATACTCTTTAGCCCTTATTTGATCAACTTGATGGGTACCAAAGTATTGAGGGTAGGCTTTTGTGAATTGGGTAAATGATTGTTGCAAAGATGGGAGAGACTCATGGTTGGTGAATTGGGTATCTGGGAAGATGGATGAAGCACTTGTTGCTGCAAAATCGCGGCGGCGACAATCTTCAGAAGTGATTCTGGACTTGGACAATTTGTTGAGGGGCACAGGTGAGCTGAAGAAAGGGGATATACAGCAGGTACCATAGGGGCATTTGCATACTTGTGAGGCCTCTTTTAGACAAGGTGACTGCATTTTTCTCTGTTTCCCTTTTCTTCTTTCTTTCTTTCAAATCCACTTTCATAGCTTATAAGGAGTATAAATAATTTATATTTTTGGGCTTTTAGAGAAAGAGCGTATGTTACTATGTCTTAAGTTTTCGGAGACCCTAAACGAATTTTAAAAATATACGATTTCTGCTGATACAAAAAGAGATTTTTTATTATTGTAATTTTATTGCATGTAAAAAATCCTAATTTTGATCCAAATTTATGGCCACAACTGACCTCCAATCCTACATAGATGTACCAGGACCACACTTTTGGGTACTGTGTAAAGACATTGAATAAATCAAGCCACTAAGTTGACTTTGTCTTCAACTTCTTGCAAACTTTGTACCTGAAACAGGAGGCAGCATACTTCATGACCATCACACCATATACGTGTCCTTCTGGGATCTCTATCATGGCTTTGATATTTTTTTTGGGATATTTATGGCGATTTTTTGTTTGAATTTTGAATGAGATTAGTGAAATTGCCCCTGTTTTATGAATTTCTAGTATGTTTGTCAAACATGAACAATGGTGAAGATGCATGTGTTTATACAATCTCCATGTTAATTCACATACAAAAGCTCCGGTTAGCTCCGGTTGACATTGTAGTGTTTTCGCTTTTAAGACTAAGTTGATGTGAAATGGAAACTCTAGCGGTGAAATAATAGCCGGTAGTGTTTGGTAAATATGATGCGTAGTAAAGATACTCAAATATCTCGAGTTGTTCAAATATCTCGAGGTGTTCCATCAACCTGGCCCGATGAGGTCAAGTATTGCGGGAATAAATCGAAGGAGGTCATGACATGATCCGACAAGGTGCCAGGAAGAGATCATGACCCAAGGACGATGTCAGCATGACGTATGCCCTCAAGGGATGCTTCCAGAAGGATGATAATGACCTTAGAATCAAAGGTCCAACGAGGAGCCTTCACTTGTAAAATAAATCAACAAGTGGTTCAAATATCACACAAATATCTTAGATATTTTAGGAGGCAAGTGACAACAAGAGGCGGTGGAAATTGATGACTATAACTAAGTAATTTGTCAGAGAAGACGTGGAAGCAATGACAAAATAACGTAATGATGACCAAATGACAGAGTATGACCCCATCTTCAAAAACTTGATGACCTATAAAAATGAGGAGAAATCAAAGTTATGGAGCGCTTCTAGATCTGCTTCATCTTCATCTTCTTCTTCGACTGGGGTTTGGGCTAGATCCTATTCTTTATTTTTCCATACTTGTAAACTTTTTGAGCATAATGAGAACTACCCTCCCCTCCCGTGGATGTAGGCACCTATTGCCGAACCACGTAAATCCTTATTTCGCTCTTTATTTTTTCGCTTGTTATCTATTTTTGATACGAATTCCTACAACCAAATAAATTTACGTGTTCGATGGCAGGTTGTCCGAGAAAATGCCTCGTTATTTTCTCGAATGAAAATCAGACGTTAACAATTGGCACCGTATGTGGGGAACAATACGAAAAGCAAATCATTAAAAGATGGGTAGGAAAAATAGAAAAAATAGCATAAACAAAAATAAAAGGGAGAATGTGGAATAGGCAGAGATAGACCCGGCTATCGGTCCGGTTCTCGTGGAACCAGAACCAGACCGGATAATTTCGGTTCAGTTTCCGTTCCATTCGGTTTATTTTTATTTTTATTTTCAAATTTTAATAATTAATTTTTAAAAAATATGAGATTAAAAAAATTATTTAAAATTATGAATTTGAATTTAGATTACATTAAATTACTAATAAAATTCTTATCTAAATAAAATTAAAAATAAAATTATTAAATTAAAGAGCTTGAACTTAAATTTTTAAAAACTTAAGTTGTCTACGTATCCTTCATGGGTGAGATGAATCAAAGCTCACGTAATTCCATTATAATTTTAAGATAGTTCTCCATTGTAATTTATAATTATTTATTTATCAATCATCATCAATCATCATTATCAGTGTCTGTTGATCCTTCAGCTCCTGTTCCGCTTGCAGATGCATTGTCGAACAAGTCTTCAAAGTCATCGGGGGCATCTTCTTGTTGCCTCAGATCAGCTCGGGTCCAATCATCCACACATGTTGTTGCTTCTAAAGTGCTTGGATGTAATGAAGACCGTCTCACTTCCAATATATTGCCTCCCATGCTGAGGGATTGCTCAACCGCAACGGTGGAAACAGGTACTGCCAGCAACTCTTTAGCAATAATTGATAATATATGGTATACATTTTGATGTCGGTTCCACCATTCAAAGATTTGAAAATTTTTATTCACTAAACTTTCAATAGGAAACTTGAAATTGGTAGATAAATAATTATCTAATTCCATGTTGTTATTTGTGTTATCCCTATGTTTTTTATTTCATTGTAATAACCAACGATCACCTATGCTAAGTCTTGATTGTATTACGGGTTGCTACTACTATATTGTCTTACTGATTGCAAGTTATATCTACTAACATAATCATTAAATAAATCCTTTAAATCATTTTTTATTTTAACTATTATTCTTGTAATATCAATTTCATCAGCTATTTTTAAATATTCATAGTAAGCTTGTAAGGCACTATTCAAACATTCTATTTTACATATAGGATCAAAAAGCGTGGCAATAAGATAAAGTAGTGGAATGTCTCTAAAATAATGCAACCATTTTTATTTCATAACAACAATAGCTTCAAGTAAAACAATATCATTAGGATCAGAACTATCAACATGCTCAAATAGAGTACCAACAATATTCAAACCTTCAACAAGAAATAAATATATTGTAGGATAATAAACTCTGCTAAAAATATTTGTAGTGTCATTAAATTTTTTTAAAATATCTAAAAGATTTTCACAAATATCTCATTAACTAGGAAAAAGTGTGATATGTTGAACATGTTGAGAAAAAAACTACATAATGCATCTTTATATTAGAAAGCTTGACATAAAAGAAAATAAGTTGAATTCCAACGTGTTGGAACATCTCGTGAAAATTTAATCGCTTTAATACCATTTAATTTACAAAACTTGGCACATTCTCCCATAACTTGAGAATATGACCAAATACAATTAAGTGCAATCTTAATAGGATCAATGAAAGGTGTTAAACAAATCAGATCATCTTGAACACATAAATTAAGGACATGACATGTGCAACAAACATGAAAAATCGACCCCCCCCAAATTTGGTTGGCATATTTCTGTTTAATATTTAATTGATGCAGTATTTACAGATGCATTCTCAAAATCAATTATTAAAATTTTACCTAACAAACCATAATCATCAAAAATTACTTTCATCATTATATAAATATTTTGTGCAGTATGTTGTTCATCAAAAACTCTAGATGCAATAAGTCATTTTTGCATATTCCATGATGCATCAATCCAATGACAAGTCACACCCATATATGAGTGTATTCGCCAATGGTTACTCCAAATATCATAACAAATAGAAAGACGATATTTAATATCCTTAAATGTTTCATTTAAAATAATTTTACTATCTTTGTATAATTTTAAAAATGTGACGTTTTGTGGTATTTCTAATCATTCTACAAGCAACAGGATTTAAAGCATTCTGAACGTAATTAGTAAAAGTAATTTTTTCACCAAAACTTAAAGAAAGATGTGTCATACAAGTTAATTTAACAAATTCTTTTCTATTTTTAGCATCAGAATTTTTAAATAAATCAAAAGAACATGTACATCTACTAGATGATGCGTACTTGACCATTTGAGTTTGCGTTGTATCAAATCCAATTTCAGTGACATGATGTCTTTCCAATTGATTGTTCATATTGTCATATCCAATAGTAAATTTGTAAGAAACCCCACAATGGTTGCATATTGCTCTTGAACCTTTATTTTGAGTATCGACTAAATGAAAATGAATTTTGAAAATATCGGAGGAACGAGACTTAAATTATTTTCTCCGTGTACCGATACTAGGGCCGCTCTCTTGGGTTGGCACATTTGACATGATATTCTCAGATGAGCTTGTCATTTTTTGTTAAAGAAATTTAAAGAATGTGAGAATTAAGAATGATAAATTATAGATGAGAGAATTGAGAATGAGAGAATTGTAGAATTGAGAGAATTGAGAATTGGTTATAGAGTTTAAAGAATGAAAAATGACCTATATTTATGGAGTTTTTATATATTTTGTTATAACTAAAATGCCCATAAAACTAGCCGTTTTATTAATGTTATTAATGTGCTAGTTTTAACAAATTTTTGGCACCCTCACTTTCCTCTATGTGGCTCCGCCACTGACTAATACTTTCCATTTTTAAATTCATTTATTCTTTATATTCTAGCCCTAATTTCTTGCCAAATTTTAAGACTATTAATTATCCGTATGTGTGCATTATCCCTATAACTGCATCTGGTTGTGGATAAAATTACTTTCACAATCAAACAAGAATTATAATTGTTTATCGAACACTAATGACTAAGAACCACATTTGATAGACAATAATATCAAATGGATCATACAAGAGGTAGTATCAAAAGATAGTCGCAATGGCTATTCTTTGATGTTAATTCTAATACTCAAGTTGGTTAGGACGAAACCTAATATAAATTTTGGACACAACATATTTCATAACTGTTCAAATCGTAAGTCGGGTGCACACTTAAATTGCTTCCAATTGAAGGTTTCTGAAATTATCATAATCATAATCATAATCATAATCATAATCATATGTTGGGAACGCCTTCCCTCACGCAGCGGAAGCGGTAAGGCTCATGGACCGAACTTGAAAAATTTTTCTGCTCTCCTTTGCTTTGGCCGAACCACACCAGTGAGTTCACTGATGTTTTGGACAATATTTGAGCCCCGTAATACCCTCGAAATAGTCCCTGAACAGCCCCTTGAACTGCAGTGAATTAGTGGACTGTTTTGGACCCGTTACACGCGTGAACTGCACCCAATTTGAAGCAGTATTTGCGTGAACTGCAGTGATGGTTCAGGTCTGATTTTTCTCTAAAAAACAATCCTAACACAGCCCTAAAAATCCCTAAAAGTGTTTCCCAAAAACCCGAGTTAAAACCAAACAAAACCAATCCCCAATGAGAGGGGGGAAGTGCGTGCGGCAGTGGGCTATAATTTTGCCCACTGCCGTGAATGGTGAGAGGAGGAGGAAGAGTTTTCCAACGTCACAAGGTCTTCCGAGCTATGTCTCGTTACCAACGGAGGGTAGTGTGGGCTACACTCACAGATTAATCTCTAAACGATTTAGATATTAAGATCACACACCGAAAAATTTCAGGTTCTTCAATTCCCTTTCTCAACTTTTGAGAGCTTGAAGAAGAGATGGAGGCTAGGGTTTTTAATGCTTAGATCTGAAAAATTAAATCATAATTTTTTTTTATACTTGTGGATAATTTATTTCATTAAACAAATCAACCACTAGTCTCCCATCTATATCAAATTCGGCCAAGGGGTAGGATTTCTAGTTTGATTTTGCTTCCAAAGTAAACAAATCCTAATCCTTATTCCCTTAGGAAATTTCGGCCAAGGCCTATTATTTTGGCTTGATTTTATTTCCAAAATAAACAAATCACATTCCTTATCAATGAGGAATTTTCGGCCATGGTGGTTTTAAGTTTGACTTTGTTTCTCAAACAAATCATATTCCTTATCCAATAAGGAATCCTACCATGGTGATGATTTTTATTTCCAAAATAATTCTTAGCCTTATTAAATTATATCATATATACTTTAATGTTCTAATATAATAATTATCATATAATTATTAATACCTTATATTAACTTTTAATATAAAGTCTCAAGTGTGATGTATTTAATATTATTAATCATATTAATAATATTTATTCTTTGTGAGTATATAATTTGACTGTCCAATTATATTAGCTCCGCTAAAGTATATCGAGCTAGCACGGGGACCAAGTGGACCTACGGTTCCGAGCTCCAATAATCTCGAAATACTAATTAAGCTCTTAATTAAATATTCCGAATTATTAACTTCGAATTATTCCACTAAAAATCTGAAGTTGCACTCTCATTGTCGTAGATGAAATATTAAGCCGAACCAAGTCGGTGTCCACCGATATAGTCATTGCATACGAATTGATCCTTCACGAATATCTCGTAATTAGAGCCGGGTCATAATGTCCGTTATACACCCTCTAATTATTTTTACCTTAAGTACCATTGATTCTCTAATGAACGATTTATTCATAATTATTATGAATATTAATCTATCTATTCGTAATAGAAAGATTTGAGCGCTCAAATCGTTCAAGTACCGAATCAACCCTTAAGAGAGATACTCATATATTTCTCGCAAGAAGGAGTGAATTCCATATTTATGTAAGACGTTCCCAGCTACATGACAAACTGTGCCCCCAAAGTACGTAGTTATTGGTTGGGATTGCTACACCAACCCCACCTTTGTAAATCAAATGACATAACCCGCCATGCAGGAGTTCGTAGTACACTCAGGATTAAGATCAATCCATATATGACCATCAAGTAGATCGAAATGACTTTCTTTGTTTAACGGATATTAAAAGAATGTCATTTCTATCTGGGTCCAGTCCTATATGATCACATCATATAAGGTGCCTCCATCCTCATGTCTCTACATGGACGATCCGGATTAAGATCGCCATCCAAATATAGAATGGACCGCAGCTATAGATAAACCACAAACAAAGTACCCGGTTTGTTTGCTCTCTATTGACTATTTAAGATTACTAACTTCAGACTTAAATCCTCTAGTGCATGACACTCATACACCAAGTCTGAAGGTACATAAGTAATCTACGGTATTTATGAAGACATATAATATGCGAAAATTAAACAAACAATTTGATAAATGAATAATGCATCATTTTATTCTTAACACAAGAAACAGTTTACTTCATATGTAGCTCTAGGGCATACATACCATAATCATAATCATAACATAATCATAATCATAATCATAATCATAATCATAATCATAATCATAATCATAATCATAATAATAATAATAATAATAATAATAATAATAATAATAATAATAATAATAATAATAATAATAATAATAATAATAATAATAATAATCATCATAATGATATAGATGTTGGGACAATGCAACAAAAGTGCATTGGCAGGCGAAATTGATTTTTTAAATATTTTTAATCCGGATAAATTAACCGGTATCATATATCTCTAAATTATATGTGTTTCACCTTAATCACTAGGCTTGGGCATCAGATCAGATCTATCTCCCGAATTTGATTGGATCGTATTTGTTTGGTTCGTCGAATTTCGGATCGGATCAGATAAATTTGATAACTATAGGATCGAATAGGATTTTATCCGATTTGATAATGAATCTGAATCCGATAGAGAATCAGATTTGACGACAGATTCAAATCCGATAGAGAATCTGATTTGATAATGAATCTGATAGTAGATTCGATTCGATAACAGATCCGATTTGATAAAATTGATCTGAAAATTTATAAATTCATACCAATTTTATCAAATCGGATCAGATAACTTAAAATTCATATTAATTTTATCGAATTGGATTGGATAACTTAAAATTTAAATCAATTTTATCGAATCAGATCCATTATCGAATCAGATCCGTTATCAAATCGAATCCACTATCGGATTCACGATCAATTTGGATGCTCTATCGGATTAAAATATGTTATCAAATCGAATTTATCTGATTCGTTAAGATTTCAAATCGGATCGAATAAATTCATCGAATCCGGTCCGATTCGATAAGGACTCAAAATCCGATCGAACCAAACAAATCCACTCTTATCGAATCAAATCGGATTCAGATTCGGTCCGATCCGATCCGAATTCGATAGTGTCATCCCCTATTAATCACTCATTAATATCAAATATTGGGAGTGATTACGCATAAGGACTTAGGATAGAATTTTTAGAAACACTTTCTGTGGTTACATGTTAATCGATTTACTAGTTCACTGAATCTACCGAGGGGGATAACCAGACAACCGGATCAGTTATGGAACCAGACCAGCCCAATGCTACCGTGAATGTTTCACTGTAATAGTGGCTGATTACTATAATTTCAGTAACTTACCATTTTTCTTATATTGTGATTTTGTCCAAAATTCCCAAAACGCTTTCAGAACAATTCCGAAAATTTCAAGAATTTTTCGACACATTATATGCAATGCTATAGTAGTCCGAGTACTGTGGCAATGGCCAAATAATTATAATTTCAGTAAATTATGATTTTACCCCTCATGCGATATTTATGAAAGGTTTCCAGAACACTCTGAAAATTTCAAAAAAAATTCTTACGTATTATTACACATCTAATTTCATCCACAACATCTTAATTTCAAAAATTATGCCAGATTTAATTACATAATTAATCAAATTAATCACCTAATAATCCAAAATCATGCAAATCCAAATCCCTAATTACCAATTGAGAGTCAACTAACATAAAGTAATTCAAGAATAATTCTAGGTCACCAAAGAATGACTTAAGCAACTCTACAATGACAATTTTATGTCATGCACAATAATTAAGCCTAATTATACTAATCAGTATAATTAAGTTACACATGTATTTTTAGGCTAATCAATTTAGTTTCTATCATTCCATACATATTGTAAATAATTTACAACTTAAAGGATAATAAGAATTACCTTAATTCCCGTATAGACCTTTATTTAAGATCCTAAGTAATCTATCAATGCTTCCAATTTGATACTTGAATTAACCAAATTAAAAACCCTAATTTTTGTTCTCTCTTGAACCTTTTCAAGCTTAAAGCCAAAACCTAAAATTGGAAAACAATTTTTCATTCTATTTAGCCTTGGCTGAATTTTGCTATTTATAGGGGAGTGGTATTTTTGTCATTTTAACAATTAAAATGCTTGGCCAAAATTAAGCCAAACATATGGTCATAATTTTGCCAAGTTATAAAGCTTTTCTAATAAGCTTTAATTAAAAAATAATTATTAAATTAATTAGTTTATACATGTGTCAAAATTCTAGTTATTGAATATTCTTCAATTAAAGCTTATTAGATAAGCTTTATAACTTGGCAAAATTATGACCAGATATGCTACTCGACTCGGGAATATTCTTATTAACGTTGGTATGACATTTATTAGGAATACTTCCGATGAGTCGTTCAACGCTCATCAAATAAACACCTACATGCTTATACGAGTTTCTTAAGACTCATGATTCATTGGGATAAACCATCGGTCCAAATCACGATATATGACATATACTGGTCTCAATAAATTTTAATAACTGACACGTGTCAGCAAATCTCGATCAGAAACTTTATTTGAAAATATACTACAAGTAGTGACACTTCTCAATGTCAATTATAAGCCTCGTTGTAACTGTGTGAATATTGCATATTCTCGAGTCTTTGTCTAATATATATATCACTAAACCTCAGTTAGTTTCAATCTAAACTAAATTAGATCGAATACATATATAAAGACAATAGGTGTTACCATTAATTATGTAATATTATGAAAAAAAAATGATTACTTTTATTAATGAATATGTCATAAATATGATATAAATTGACATTCAGAGCATCAACCCTAACAATAAAGACTAAACATATATTAAAAGATGACAAATTCATTACCAAAACGATATCGTTTTCGTTTTTTTTTATTTACCATCAAAACAATATCGTTTAGTTGATAATTTTATTCATGTTAGTACTTGAAGTTTCAGAGTGATTATAGGCAGAGACTCAATATTTGGCAGCTAATCATTTGAGGTGTTGAGCCCGCTCATTGCCATTATTATTGGGAAAATGATAAAAAAAGACTAAAACAGAACTAAACGGGAATAAAATTATCATCAAAATGATATCATTTTGATAATAAATAAAAATAAAAAGACCAAATTGATGCTATTTTGATAGTGATTTTGACATTCTTTAATCTCTATTTAGTCTTTATATCATTGCTCTTATGATAAATTATTTTATTATTCTTTTAACAGCAATTTATCATGCTTAATTAGTGCATATTCTGATATTTTTATGTACCTGATTCTAATATTTTATTATCTTATTTGGCATTTAATTATAGCATATAATTGTCATGTGGCTTAGTAGAGTGATTCTCAATGATTTTAATTTTTTGAGGGTAATTAACCTCATCCTTTATATCATTATAACTAAGAAAGGAAAGGCAACAAGTTATTTTTCTTTTTGTCAAATTACAGATTTCTTCATTTAATTTTCATATGGCAGGTCAAATCTTATTGGGCCAAAAGTTTCAAAATTGTCCAAAAAAAAAAAAACAAGGAATAAGAACCTTATTTATGGACAAGCATGCCCACAACAACATGAATCTAAGGGCGGTTTGTGGGGATCCTAGATGGATTTTTAAAGTATGATTTTTATTGGTAAAATATAATGTTGGGTTGAAAAAAAAAAGAATAGTAGATTTTTTTGTTGAAGACATCATATTCGGACTGATTTTTTTTTAAAAAAATTAATTAAAAATAAATAATAGAATACAACTGGTATTAGATTGAAAAACCAAGTTTAAGACTATACGATATGTGCTAATCTTCTAAGTTATAGAAATTCGATCGTATTTCAAAACCAACGACTATGAATATTTACTTTAAGAATAATTTATAATAATAATATTATCTCAATGTCGGACCACACAATATCCAGTATTACTACATGGTTATTCTAAAGTCGATGTCATTCTTAGTATATTTATATATCAATCTAATATGCATTATGTAATATCCCGAGTATTTAGTAACACTTCCGAATTAAAGTTAATGATTTGGAACGAGATGATAATAAAAAAATCAGAGTTTATGTGTTGGGAAATATGTTGAAATCTTTTTAAGTAAGGTTTCGTCGCGTTGGAAAACGCGTGTTTTCGAGAACCAGTTACAAGATTTTTATTTATATCGTTTTACGCATGAAAGTTTATAGTTTCAACTATAAAAGCATAAAACGAACTCCGATTGAGCTGATTCTTGAACAATCAAACTCATTTTTCTGAGACGAACAACTTTTGTATTGAACACTTTTTAAAATTTACATCAGAATAGCTTCAAAAATGTAAATTTCCGAGAAAGCCCCATGATAGAGACTTAATTGCAATTTTCAGGAGTCGTGAAATAATTTTCAGAAACTTCTTTATAAATACCCATAGTTTTCCTTAATTGCCAAAATGACATAACTTCCCAAAACTCTCAAGCTGACCCCCACCCCCCAAATTCGAAGCTACTGGTTTTTGGTTGTGCCGGCGGCCAGCCGGCCACTGCCGGCCAGCGCATCGGCGCAGAGGGAGCGTCCGGACACCATGCATCCGATGGTGGCCGGCGGCGATGCTGAAAACACCAGCAACAACGAGAAATGGTGATGAAAACTCACGCACCTGAGTTTGTCGATCTCGGCTCCTCGCTTCATTTCACGACCCGAGCCACCCGCCAAATCAAATCTTTCGGAGAGTACTTCAAGATAGTAGTCATGATTTTTCCGATCTGTGCTCGGTCACACGCGAAACGAGATAGGAAGATTTCATATGAATAGTAACCCACAATGAACAGTAGCTCCGATCGAAATTCTGTCGATTCCAGCGTGTTTGTGGAATCATTTGGAGTCCGTATATGCCCTCGAAATCTCGGTAAGACCTCATGGTAAAAAGTCGTTAATTTCAAGTTTTTCGTTAAATATTCGGATGTATCCAGTAGCTTTGTAAAGTACCGTAATGATATAAATTGAATTGATTGAGTATTAATATATTAAATATGTGCTTTTGGTAGAATCCGAGTGAAAACAGAACGATTTTGATCGATCCGATAGAATATGTAAGTTTCTGGCAAAAGTGGGTTTTTCGTGTATTAATACGTTTTGATTGTAATGATGGAAATGAGTCATATATGATGATATGATAGTGTTTAGATAATTTCAGGTAGGTTCGGAGGGTTCGAGATCTTCCGTAGCGTTTGCAGAAACTTTTTTCGGAAGATTTTCCAAAAACGCGTAAACCAGAGATTTAAGTGAACTAGTGGTTTGGAATGATTTGTATTGATATTTTAAGAGTAATAGAACTGAAAACATTGAAATCGCATTTGATTTGGTTGTCCCGGAAAGATCCAGAATTTTATCATAGTTAAGTCGAGAATACCGTGAATCGCGATTCTGATGGCTTTTCGCCATTTATTTTGACAGATGTGACTAGGACCTAGAGTGCTCGCGAAGTCAGGTAAGTAACCCATGCAATGAGTTCTCGAATTGTTCATTTCGTAATTTTTTAAACATATATATATGTGGAGATGAATGAAAGGTTTAGGATAATTCCAAGATGGATTTGAGAAAAGACTTCGAGATCGTGTATAGTTGAGTTAGTCGACCATCACAGGTATGGATTTTTGTTATTGCTATGATATGAAGTGAGTAGTTTGGTGATCATAATTTGTATTGATGTGTCTCGAAGTGGAATGTTCAAGGATAATGCTATTATATGTATTTTGAAAAGATTGATGAGTTTAACGACTACATGTATATATTAATGCATGTAACTGCATAGATTCGTAATGATATGTGTATGTATGGATGTATGTAAGGGTATGAACATGTATCGATATGAACACATGTATATAAATGAATATGGAAATGTGTAAGTATATGAACATGTATTCGTATATTCATATGATGTTAAGACATGAAGATTAATAAATGCTATAGTACTTGAATTCTAAGTAATACGTATATTCATATGTTTGAAACATATGTATGTATGTGAGTGTTTAAATGATGTTTTAGAGGTTTGTTATAAATGTGCTTGTGTATGAGAAGTCATGCGGTGAGTTTGGTGTGCCGTGATATGTATGCATGAATGTAGGTTTAATTGGTTGATGATTTCGTGGTATAGTAGTCGAGCTGGTTAGAAATCCGTTCAGACGAAATTCATCTTATACCTATTGTAAAATAGATAATGAGTTTCGTACTGCATTGTATGCGAAAGCCATCCATATTATGTATTGTTTGATTATGTGATTTACGATGTATTAGTTGTTATGTGTACTTCGTGGTTGGTTGCACGATGATTGTATGTGTGACCGTGTGTATGTATGTGTATGACAAAACTCGTAGAATATTGGATAATGTATGCATATGTGAAATGAATTTGAAAACTAATATAAGTATTAGATGTTATAAAGCATGTTTGTTAAGTTGTATTGATATGTATGTATATGTGTAAACTTTGGAATTATTTTTGCATGTATATAAGAGAGGTGTGCCACGGTATGTATAAGTGTATATTAAGCCATTGATGAAGTTTGCTTTGAGTTGAAAAGTTTGTTTCAAAATGAAGATAGTTTGTTTGACTTGTCGATTTGATGATATTTCAAAAATATATATTTGTGATAAAGAGTATAGATATATGACTTCATGTTTCATGTGATTGAAGCGAGATTGATGTTAACGATATACTCTATAATATTTGAGCTTTGCTTTGTATGCTTTGAACTTTAGCTATGAGACTGACACATATGTAGACATGTTATATGAAAATTTGACATGGGTTAAGAATAAAGGATAATAACAAGCTGTATACGCTGGATTTCGCCTGAGGTCCACAATCGAGAATTATTGGTTGGGGGCACTAGTGGTCCTACAAAACAAGAAGTATAGTGAGCGTGGAGAGTCTTCTCACAGGTGTGGTGGGTGTCGTAGGCACTGCGACGCCCAAGTCAGTAGAGAAAATGAGCTATTAACGTCATATGAGGAGGAATAAAGGCAGAGATTACCTTGATCCCCGTGAGCTGCCGTGAGGGCGGTAGGTCGGTGATTATGAGAGCTTCTGGAGAGAATATTTCTAGGCTGAGAGTTGTGTCCCCCTCTCTTTGACTATGGTTCCTTTTATAGGCTATCAAAGGTTGGACTCATAAATGTAGTATTGATATACGTTTTGGGTGCTTGTAACGGTTCAGCCATTTAGTTCACGTAGGATGCATCTTGTAACGGTTCAGCCATTTAGTTCACGTAGGATGCATCTTGTAACGGTTCAGCCATTTAGTTCACGTAGGATGCATCTTGTAACGGTTCTGCCATTTAGTTCATGTAGGATGCGTCTTGTAACAGTTATGCCATTTAATTCGGCAGCTGGCAAATCAAGAGGTTGATCTTTCTTTAAATAAGGGCCTGATAAGATGATTGGGCCAAGTCTTGGCCCAAGTCTTGTTTGGTTCCTGTTTGGTGGGGGGTTTTGGGTTGTATCTGACTTAGGGCCTGATGTGAAATATCGGAAATGCCCATAACCCAAATTTGGCCCGTACAGTTTGTCTCATACTCTCTAAGTCAATGGGTCATTGGCTTGGAGAGTACTCATTGGTCGTGTCGTCTGAAACAAAAGGGGTAAATTTACTCGCTGAGAGTGTTTGTTAAATAGAGGTCTAAGCACTCCCATTGATTTTAACACGTGTCATGCCTTCGTTGTTTGGACCAAAACGTGATTGGGTGTCTTCAATGTCGTCTGGACAGTGTTGTAAAATTTTTGAATCTGACTCGACATGAGTCAAGGGGGTGTCCCTAGTGAACAAAATCAGATGGTGATCCCGGGTATTCTCCATACGACTGGTCAGAGGACTAGTTGAGTCTTCATATCTGGACTGAATGTCGTCCAAGTCTTCAACTTGCCTTGACATGTCCCAGTCGACGTTTCTTGATATACTCAATACGATTGGTCAGAGGGCCAATGGGGCATTCATGTCGCCTGGACGAGTTTAGTTCAGGTCTTCAACTTGCCTGATGATGGCCGGGAGATCATTCCCTCGACTGGTGCCGAATAGGAACCTAGCCAAGTTTGCATGTCGTCTGGTACCAGATGAAGGCCGGATCGGTACTTGACTCAACTAATGATCCTATTGGGGAAGGATCCTGTCGACTGGACCCGATGTGGGCCAGAAGATCTCTCATTCATTTTGGTACCGAATAATGACCAAATCGAGTCTACATGTTGTCTCAGTAGAGTAAACGAGGACTTTGATGTCGCTTGGACCTGTCGAAGGTCATATTATGTTAATGGAATAAATATCTGGGATGTACCTCACCCGACCAGACATGATGGTGAACTGGGGAATGTTCATGTCGACCGGACAAGATGAAAGCGAGGACAATCTCCAGCCTACTGGTCCTAAAGAGGAACCAGGAGGAGTCTTCATGTTGTCTGGACCTGATGAAGGTTAGGACAATCTCTAGTCTATTGCTCCTGAAGAGGAACCAAGGGGCAGTTGTCACGTTGTCTGGACCAGACGAAGGTCCAGGTATTGAGTTGGGCTCAACGTGAGCCAATGGGGAATGTTCCCGTCTACTGGACCAGATGAAGGCCAGGACAACCTCCAGCCTACTGGTCCTGAAGTGGAACCATAAGAGTCTTCATGTTGTCTAGACCAGAAGAAGGTCCAGGTCTTGAGTTGGGCTCGACATGAGCCAATGGGGAATGTTCCCGTCTACTGGACCAGATGAAGGCCATGAAAGTCTTCAGCCTACTGGTCCTGAAAAGGAATCATGAGGAGTTTTCATATAGTTGGACCAGACGAAGGTCCAGGTCTTGAGTTGGGCTCGAAGTGAGCCAATGGGGAATGTTCCCGTCTACTGGACCAGATGAAGGCCATGACAACCTCCAGCTGATAAGTGTGGTTTATACCCACTTATTCGGGCATTCTTAGCTTGTTATTTTCTTATATTTCGCGATATTTAAATGTCATTTATATTTTATTTCATGTTTTATTTGTAGGGGCATTAATACATGGATCTGGGAACAATTGCAAGTGTTTTGGGAACTTCCGGGAACACAGGATGAGCACGGGAGCATTGGCATCATGATACAGATAGTCAGGCGCCACGGCACCAAAATCACATACAAACTCCAGGGAGTGGGCGCCATAGCGCCCTTGATAAATTGCCCTAAATTAATTAACCAACAATGGCGCCTAGTGAAAAAGGTGGCGTCATGGCGCCACCAATTCCTTATACAAATGGCGCCATGGCGCCCCCATAAGCCAGCACTCGCCCATAGAATTTCCCGAGGATTTGGCGCCGCGGATCCCAAGCCCAGACGCCGCGGCGCTGCGGAAAAAAAAGTCAGATGCGATCCAGGAAATTAATTTTAGGGTTTTTAAGATCCCTAATGATACCCAAAGACTCTCAGTCTCCACTATAAATATAACAGTTCGTCCAGAATTAAAGGGAGGCTAATACACAGCACAAAACACATAAACAAATAATTTTAGAGATCCAAGGATGAGGATTGAAGAGTAACAAGAGGAGATTAAGGCAGTGACATCCGAGGAGGAAGAGATTCAATTCGGGTTTTATCTTCTTGTTTCTTTCTTAGAACTCTAATGATTTCCATTAGATTCATGATTTGTTTATTATTGTTTTTATCTTTGTCATGAACTAAACTCCTTAATTCTGAAGAATGATGTAGTCGATGATTGAACCTTGTATTTTGTTTATCAACTTTGTTATGAAGTTTTATTGATTTATTTATATTCTTTTGAGTTTAATGCTTCTTGATTGTTGGCCACAATTGAAGATGATATATGTTTAGAATCTATCATTCGAGGGAGGGGATTTTGAATAGATCTAGAGAATATAGCCTAGGATTTTATAGAGTTCGAGAGAATCTGTAATCCTTTGAAGTCGTCAAAAGAGAATCACAAATCGTAATGAGTTGTTAACTATTGGATTTTTATAGAGATATCGAAGTCTATAATTAATGATATTTTCACTCGGCACTCGAGAAAAGGAGTGGATGATTTCAGAGTCTTGACTTATAAACAATATAACTGAACAATGATTAATTGGCATTCCAAATACATAGGTGACAGCTAGGTGAAATCAGGATCCAGAATCTATATCGTATTAGTTCATTCTATCCAAATATTTTTATATTTTATTTATTTATTAAAAATCTTTATTATTTGTCGTCTAAATAAATTTAGGATTATCAATTGTAGTACTTAGTGCGAGTTAACTCAATCCCTATGGGTTCAACACTCTAAACTCATTTATACTAAAACTTGACACCGTACACTTGCGGTACGATATAAAAATATCACAACAAGTTTTTGGCGCCGTTGCTGGGGATTGTTTGTTTAATTCACATTAATACTACTACCAAGTAATCTTAGCTTTAATTTAGAATTTTATTTTTATTTTTATTTTCTTTATTTTTGTCTCAAGTTTTATTTTGTTTTTATTTCTTATTATTTTATTTTTATTTTTTTCGTACGAGGTGAGTTTGAAAAGAAGCAATGGCAGATCCTGTTAGTGCACTGATAGCTCAAGTATCGTCCATTACGACTCATCTAGCATTATTGACAAATCAAATGGGCCAACCGTGTATTGAAGCTGCTTCTGCTAATGGAATGCTTTTATCGAATAGATGAGCATGATTTGAACAAGTACAAAATGTGAACAATCGGAACTTCAAAAACTATAGAGGCAGTCCTATGCCTAATTATTATCATCCGAATTTTTCATATGCTGATATGGAGAACGTTTTACAACCTCCTCATGGCTTCAATTATCCAAAAGCTGAGCAGAAACCTTCCTTAGAAGACCTTATGAGCACTTTTGTAGCTACAGCCTCAGAGAGATTTGAGAAGAATGAGTCAAGGCTGGATAACATCGAAACACGAATGGGCAATATAGAGGCAAATATGAAATCTGTAGAAGCGCAAATTGGGTTGCTTGTTTCTTCCATGGTCAATCAACAAACATGGGTGTTTCCTAGTGATATTGAAGTCAACCCCAATGAGCAATGTCAAATCATAACCTGTATGAGCGGAAAAGAGTTTAAAGACATCTATCAGGACTTAGGCAGTAAAGAAGATGAAGTGGTATTTCATGAGGAAACAGTAACAGAAGAAGAAAACAAAGGTGAATTGATAATGAGAGGTCAAAATGAAGAAGTCACCTTCAGTGTTTTCAAAGCCATGCCGAGCCCTCAAGGTGATGCAGAATGTCACAGGATAAATACAGTAGAAAAAAAAGTTATAAACACGCAGGGTGAATCATTTCAGCGACCTATGAGCATAATACAGCCATGCATAAAGGAAGATTCTTTGCAGCTAAACCTGAAACCACTCTCAAAGCACCGTAAAAAAGAGGAAAAGAAAGGTAGCACGAGACACATAACGCCTGCGCAACCAAATTCTAACCAGCAAGAGTCCGATCAACTCCATGCACGGTAGTGTTGTTCCTCACTCTTGCTCTTGATATTTATCTTACATTGAGGACAATGCAAATTTTAAGTTTGAGGGTGTGTGTATGTTGTTTACTTGTTATTTAGTTGTTTAAATTTATTGAAAAAAAAAATTTGTTTTAGTCTTTGATAGTAAAGCATAAATCATGTGATGATATTGTTTGTTTATGAGTGAAATTTTAGAAACGATAAGTGCCCGATTTACTTTTATCTGATGCCTTGAATAATTGATCTATGCTAGACTCGTAAGCACTTGAAAATAGGTTTTTAGCAGTGAAAACTTAAGTAGTTGACAAGATGACTAGTTAAAGAAATTGCATGTCGATGAATGACCGTTTGCTTAGATATTTATCTTGATTTGCTAGTGTTATGAAGTATGGTATAGCTAGAAAGAAAAATGTCTATAAAGAAAGAAAATAAACCACATATAACCGATAAGCGTGAAACTACCCATGGGCGAGTATTAGGACCACCATGAGGAGAAATGCTACCTTAAAGGGTATGTGAGTTGAAAAAAAAAAGTGCAAAAAGAGAAAAGCAAAAAGAGACAAGAAAAGAAAAGAAAATTCATATCATACTGAGCACGAAATAAAGCAATTATATAGCATAATTGAGATACCTAGGTTGGTTTGACCCATCGATTCTAATTTTTAAACGAAATCATTGAGTTGGCCTACTTAGGAGTCAAGCTGTGACCAAACCTTTAAACACACACACACCATGAGTCAAGCTTAGATATTTATTCAATAATTTGGATTCGAGTTGCAATTGCGTATTTTGAAGGTTCTCTAATTTCATTTATAAGCTTTTTTTAGGATAATTTTATGCGTAACTATCGAGACTATATTTTGTTATTTTTATATTTTTGCATGATTGTTTGTGAATGACGTTTGTGGGTGTCGTCGCTGTAAGCCCTCACGAGACTATAACTCGTCCACTAGGGCCGCCTAGGGGTTTGAAGGCTTGTTGCATACGCTAAATGCAATCGTGATCCCTACGAAAGTGGCTTAGTTAATTTAGTAATTTTTAATTGTTTATTTGAATGTATTTTTAGTTTTATCTTTTGCTCGGGACTAGCAAAACCTTAAGTTTGAGGGTATTTGATAAGTGTGGTTTATACCCACTTATTCGGGCATTCTTAGCTTGTTATTTTGTTTTATTTCGAGATATTTAAATGTCATTTATAGTTTATTTCATGTTTTATTTGTAGGGGCATTAATACATGGATCTGGGAACAATTGCAAGTGTTTTGGGAACTTCAGGGAACATAGGAATAAGCACGGGAGCATTGGCACCATGATACAGATAGTCAGGCTCCACGGCACCAAAATCACATACAAACTCCAAGGAGTGGGCGCCATAGCGCCCTTGATAAATTGCAAAAGCGCCTTGGCGCCTAAATTAATTAACCAACAATGGCGCCAAGGCGCCTAGTGAAAAAGGTAGCGCCATGGCGCCACCAATTCCTTATACAAATGGCGCCATGGCGCCCCCATAAGCCAGCACTCGCCCATAGAATTTCCCGAGGGTTGGCGCCGCGGCTCCCAAGCCCAGACGTCGCGGCGCTGCGGAAAAAAAAAAGTCAGATGCGATCCAGGAATTTAATTTTAGGGTTTTTAAGATCCCTAATGAAACCTAAAGACTCACAGCCTCCACTATAAATATAACAGTTCGTCCAGGATTAAAGGGAGGCTAATACACAGCACAAAACACAGAAACAAATATTTTTAGAGATCCAATGAGAGGATTGAAGAGCGACAAGAGGAGACAAAGACTGTGACATCCGAGGAGGAAGAGATTCAATTCAGGTTTTATCTTCTTGTTTCTTTCTTAGAACTCTAATGATTTCCATTAGATTCATGACTTGTTTATTAATGTATTTATCTTTTGTCATGAATTAACTCCTTAATTCTGGAGAATGATGTAATCTATGCTTGAACCTTGTATTATGTTTATCAATTTTGTTATGAAGTTTTATTGATTTATTTATATTCTTTTGAGTTTAATGCTTCTTGATTGTTGGCCACAATTGAAGATGATGAATGTTTAGAATTTATCACTCGAGAGAGAGGATTTTGAATAGATCTAGAGAATATAGCCTAGGATTTTATAGAGTTCGAGAGAATCTGTAGTCATTTGAAGTCGTTAAAAGAGAATCATAAATCGTAATGAGTTGTTAACTATTGGATTTTTATAGAGATATCGAAGTCTATAGTTGATGATATTTTCACTCGGCACTCGAGAGAGAGAGAGTGGATATTTTAGGAGTCTTGACTTATAAACAATATAACTGAACAATGATTAATTGGCATGACAAATACATAGGCCACAACTAGGTGAAATCAGGATCCAGAATCTCTATCTTATTAGTTCTTCATATTTTATTGTTTTTATATTTATTTATTTAATTACATCTTTATTAATTATCGTCTAAATAAAGTTAGGATTATCAATTGTAGTACTTAGTGCGAGTTAACGCAATCTCTGTGGGTTCGACACTCTTTCACTGATTTATACTAAAACTTGACACCGTACACTTGCGGTACGATATAAAAATATCACAACACCAGCCTACTGGTCCTGAAGAGGAACCAAGTGAGTCTTCATGTTGTCTGGACCAGACGAAGGTACAGGTCTTGAGTTGGGCTCGATATGAGCCAATGTGGAATGTTCCTGTCTACTGGACCAGATGAAGGCCAGGATAATCTCCAGCCTACTGGTCCTGAAGAGGAATCAGGGGGAGTTTTCATGTAGTCTGGACCAGACGAAGGTCCAGGTATTGAGTTGGGCTCGACGTGAGCCAATGGGGAATGTTCCCGTCTACTGGACCAGATGAAGGCCAGGACAACCTCCAGCCTACTGGTCCTGAAGAGGAACCAGAGGAGTCTTAATGTTGTTTGGACTAGACGAAGGTCCAAGTCTTGGGTTGGGCTTGACATGAGCCAATATGGAATGTTCCCGTCTACTGAACCAGATGAATGCCAAGACAATCTCCAGCCTATTGGTCTTGAAGAGGAACCAATGGGGAGTTTTCATGTAGTATGGACCAGATGAAGGTTTAGATCTTGAGCTATATGACATTGCCTGCGAGTTTCAAAACCACATATATGGTATGTAAATGAGGTGAAAATATTTATACCTGTCATATGGAGAGCATGTCGGTTGGGACAAATGGTCTTATTAATGTTTGAGGAAGGCTATTCTTTTATCTTCCAGATTGTCCATAGTCTACTGGATCTTGTAAAGCTTCTAAACCGGTCTCCACTTTATTAAACCTGATGAAGGTTCATGGTTGCCTTCATTCTGCTGGACTTGATGAAAGTCTAAAGAAGTCTACGAGACCTAATAAAGGTCCAAGAGACTATTGTCGACTTGTCTAATGAAGGTCCAAGAAGCTATTTTCTACTCGACCTAACGAATATCAAGAATAATCTTCATTCTTCAGTCTACCAGACCTAATAAAGGTCCAATATACTATGGTCGACTGGACCAAATGAAGATCCATGAAGCTATTGTCGACTTGACTTAATGAAGTTCTAGGATTATCTTCATTCCTCAATCTACCAGACCTTATAAAGGTAAAAGAGACTATGGTCTCCTGGACCTAAAGAATGTCCAAGAGTGTCTTCACTATACTATACCTGATGAAGATACATATGAGTCTACACTCCACCTGACCTGATGGATGTTCAACGGAGCCTACAGTCGACTGGACTTGATAAAGATCCAAGAAAGTCTTCATTCCACTATACCCGATGAAGGTACATGGGAGTCTACACTCCACATGACCTAACAGATGTACGTTTGAGTCTACAGTCGATTATACCCCATAAAGATCCAAGAAAATCTTGGCTCCACTATACCCGATGAAGGTATATATGGGTCTACACTCCACCTAACCTGATGGAGGTACGCGGGAGTCTACATTCGATTGAACATGATGAAGGTCCAAGAAAATTTTCGCTCCACTATACCTGATGAAGGTATATGTGAGTCTACACTCCACCTAACCTGATGGAGGTATGCGGGAGTCTACAGTCGATTGGACCTGATGAAGGTCCTAGAAATTTTTCACTCCATTATACCTGATGAAGGTATATGTGAGTCTACATTCCACCTAACCTGATGGAGGTACGCTGGAGTCTACAGTCGATTGGATCTTATGAATGTCCAAGAAAGTTTTCACTTCACTATACCTGATGAAGGTATATGTGAGTCTACATTCCACCTAACCTGATGGAGGTACGCTGGAGTCTACAGTCGATTGGACCTGATGAAGACCCATGGGATTACGGTCGACTAGACCCGATGAAGGTCCAAATGAGTCTCCACTCCTCATTCAACAAGACCTGGTAGAGGTCGACTGGACCCGATGTAGGTCTGTGAAACTTCGGTCGAATGAACCCAATGAAGGTCCATGAAATTCTTCATTCTACTAGACCTGATGAAGGTCCGTAAGACTACGGTCGACTGGACCCGATGAAGGTCCAAGTGGGTCTCCACTCCTTATTCTACAAGACCTGATAGAGGTCGACTAGACCCGATGTAGGTCAAATAGAGACTGCGGTCGAATAGACCTGATGAAGACCCGCGAGACTACGGTCGACTGGACCGGATGAAGGTACAAGTGGGTCTCCACTCCTCATTCTACAAGACCTGATAGAGGCCGACTGGACCTGATATAGGTCCAAGTGGGTCTCCACTCCTCATTCTATAAGACATGGTAGAGGTCGACTGGACCTGACGTAGGTCCAAATATGTCTCCACTCCTCATTCTACAAGACCTGGTAGAGGTCGACTGGACCCAATATAGGTCCAAGTGGGAGCTACGGTCGACTAGACCTGATGAAGACCCACAAGACTACGGTTGAAATGACCGGATGAAGGTCCAAGTGGGTCTCCACTCATCATTCTACAAGACCTGGTAGAGGTCGACTGGACCTGATTAAGGTCCATGAAATTCTTCATTCCACTAGATACGATGAAGGATTTCCGATGTAGTCTGGAGTTAATGGTAATCCATACATTTCATATAGAGAATGGGTAATAATCATTTCATGTCGACTGGAGAAGATGACAAATCTTTCATGTAGGCTGGAGGAGATGACAAGCCTTTCATGTAGTCTGAAGGAGATGACAAACCTTTCATGTCATATAGAGGAGATGACAATCCTTCCATATCTTCTCGAGTGGATGATATTTCATTCATGACATCTAGAGAATATGACAACCTTCATATGTACTTTAGAGTTGATAGCAATTCATCTATGTTGTATGGAGAATATGGCCATCATTCCACGTCACTGGGAGCTTATGACAATCATTCCACGTAGTCTGGGTCCGTTGATCCATTTTATAGCCTCATGCATGAGGAATGAACTATCGTGGGAGTTTTATGGGAGTATGAAAGTCGGGTCGATTTTTACTCACTGGTAGTCTGACCCCGGGTAGACTGAAGAGAATTGCTCATTTGAACTCCTGCATTTCCTTTTGCATGGAAGATATGACTTGTGATCGGTCGGCTGGTGAAATATGGTGGCTCTTTTGGTGATTAATTGGATGGTCACTTGATGGTGGATTTTCAATTGTCATATTGTTAAATGCTCATAAGAGAATGGATTAGATGATAAGATCATTGGGGTGACCCGTATCCTCGCACGTTTAGGAGGTTGAAGAATTATGCTCCAATTATTTTTGGAGATTAGAACTGGGGCTTTGCATGGCTCAATTTTCCTCTTCCATTGATCGTAACCATTGTTGTAGATCGGCTAATTATGCCACCACGGGGTCTGGTGTCTGTGTGTTGCTCGAAGCCATGGATAGTTATGTTTGTAAGGATCATAGACTGAGGGGTCTTTGTTTGCTATGGATCGCTAAGGCCCCACGGTGGGTGCCAATTTGTAGACGCTGGATTTCGCCCGAGGTCCACAATCGAGAATTTGTTGGTTGGGGGCACTAGCGGTCCTACAAAACAAGAAGTAGAGTGAGCGTGGAGAGTCTTCCCACCGGTGTGGTGGGTGCCGTAGGCACTCCGACGCCCAAGTCAGTAGAGGAAATGAGCTATTAACGTCGTAGGAGGAGGAACAGGGGCATAAATTACCTTGATCCCAGTGAGTTACCGTGAGGGCGGTAGGTCAGTGATTATGAGAGCTTCTGGAGAGAATATTTCTAGGCTGAGAGTTGTGTCCCCCTCTTTTCTGACTATGGTTCCTTTTATAGGCTATCAAATGTTGGACTCATAAATGTATTAATTGATATACGTTTTGGGTGCTTGTAACGATTCAGCCATTTAGTTCACGTATGATGCGTCTTGTAACGGTTCTGCCATTTAATTCGGCAACTGGCAAATCAAGAGGTTGATCTTTCTTTTAAATAAGGGCATGATAAGATGATTGGGCCAAGTCTTGTTTGGATCCTGCTTGGTGGGGGGTTTTGGGTTGTATCTGACTTAGGGCCTGAAGTGAAATATTGGAAATGCACTTAGCCCAAATTTGGCCCGTACATAAGCTAATAATTTTGAATTTATAATAATTTAGTAATTCGGTTGATATGTTTGACTTGTTTGATGTAATACTAGCATGGTTACTTACTGAGTTTTTAAAACTCACACCAAACCAGTTTGCTAGTTTTGCAGGTTGGCTTTCAAATAGGTCAACCACTTCAGCTTTGGAAGTCATGCTTGAGATGCAGATCACTTAAGCGGCAGTCACCCTCGCAAGTGTCCTGAGAGAAGTTTAAGAAGTTTAAGATATTTAGTTATTGTTTTATTTGTCGTGTTCAGTACGCTGTTTGTATATATATTAAGTAAATATTTTAATTATTTATGATAAGGAGTGCATATAGCCCTTGAGTGTTGATAGATGATGTGGGCGGATGCCTTAAGATATGATTTTGATGAGATTTGTGTGGACCTGAGGTCCTTTTATTTGTTTGAAGTCTTCTTAGATTACCTTTGATGTTGGACCATGATCCAGGTTGTCCAGTTTTAGGATACATCATGTCGAATTTTCTATAAATTCAAAGACTTGTGGAGATGGGTCAATCATGTCTCATGCCGGTAGCATCCTGTCTCTGAGAGAAGTTTAAGAAGTTTAAGATATTTAGTTATTGCTTTATTTGTCGTGTTGAGTACGCTGTTTGTATATATATTAAGTAAATATTTTGATTATTTATGATAAGGAGTGCATATAGCCCTTGAGTGTTGATAGATGATGTGGGCGGATGCCTTAAGATATGATTTTGATGAGATTTGTGTGGACCTGGGGTCTTTTTATTTGTTTGAAGTCTTCTTAGATTACCTTTGATGTTGGACCATGATCCAGGTTGTCCAGTTTTAGGATACATCATGTCGAATTTTCTATAAATTCAAAGGCTTGTGGAGATGGGTCAATCATGTCTCCTGCCGGTAGCATCCTGTCTCTGACGGGGCGTTACACATTATGAAATAATAATTACTATTAACAAGGTTGAAATGAAAAAGTAGTTATTTTATTAATAAATAGTAAAATATAATGTACAATACATTATTCGAATTGATGCTCCAAGCACCAACTCCAACATTGTACTTATGCAATACTCTGGGAAGTTATTTCTTTCAATAGTTTTAATTCCAAGCAAAATTTAAAAAATGCAAGTATTTTTAAAAATGATTTTACTTTCCCAAGAGCATGATACAACATTCCTCATTATAATCCCAAAAAATTCATAAATAATGATGTATGTTGCATGTTTCTCATGTCAACCCATCATGTGTGACAAGTACTTTCTATTTTTCAATGCATGAGTTGATATTCTTATACGTCATCTTGTATTTCTGCGAAATACAGTCATGCGCAAGAGTTTAGGTTACTTACTAGGTTGTCCGCCTTAGGCAACTGTGAGTTAACTCCCTTCGTTTCTCGCTCAGCGTATCCAAGCATATCTTTTATTGTTGATATGCGATGTGGAACTTAGGTGCAACAATTCACATACTTTTTCAGCTTTAAACCGTTCATACTCACTATCCCTTCATTACATAGACTTTTTGAGCGTATTAGGATTTGTTAATGCAAGTATTTCATACAAGAATGACATACATTTTGATTTTCATTTGAGTTTTTTTTTTCATGCTCTAAACTCATGCTAATGGTATATGATGCATGCATGTTATATTATAATAATTTTTCCATAAGATTTTCCTTTAGGGAAGAACATGATAATCCTATGTCCTCCCCACAGACGGCGGTAATTTGATGAAGGTGCGACAACATGGTGAGTATCCATACCCTTAAAAGTCTTTGGCTTGATCTATCAGAGTCTAGTTATAGTTAGATTTAGCTTTGCTTTTTCCCCAAGTCTAGTAACAAATTCCTGCACAAATGCCTTACTTTGGTTAAAATTTTATCGTCTCAATTGCAATTAGCAATTAAATATTTACGAGTTTCATTTTTTTTAAATTATAGTTTGGAATCTCCAATCCTCTCTCTAGAGTTTTTCATTGGCTTATATAGCCTCATGTTTCCTTTGTGAGTGGAGGTTTCATTCCTCCAATTGACACTTGTCATTACTGAAGTTTTTTAAGATGCATGAAGTACATTTGTCACATGTCACGCTGAAATATAAATTATGTGTAATTACACATGTTATTATATAGCTAAATTAATGTTGCATGTTATGTTAAGTGGGTTGCCATTAAGACCCACTAACTTTAGATTATGGTGTGTGACCTTACATACTCCAAAGTGTTGATATAACGGTTAAAGTACTTCCATTCTATTCTCCATTTGATTCATATATTCCAAAGTAGAATCTTCTTGGAGTAAGTTGACTTCGGAGTGGATAGATCTCAGAGTGACGTCACTTTGGAATCACTATTTTGAGTTGTCAAGCTAGTGCCCCGATCTTTTTGGGGGTCTAAGGATTCCGAGGGTCATCCTGACTTCTATCATTTGCTAGTACTGTATGTTTAATAGTATCATGACATATGTCATTACTCTATTGGACCTATTTCTATCCAACACAGTTATACTAGGAAACTTATTGAGAAAGATTCATTAGTGGACCGACACATGACAAATAGAATAAGGCTGAAATCATGCAGCTACACGAGTTAAGAAAAAATCTGAACCATGAAATAGAAGATACCGGCTCCGATAAAATCTTAGTCGGTAAATCTAATGGTAAAATCTTAATAAAGAAATAGTGTCGACGTCTAACCAAAAGAGAATAAAATAAAAAATTACAACTAAATAAGTGCCCAAACTGGCAATAACTTGCCATTAGACTTACAAAGGAACAGAAGAATAGTATAAAAACTACACAAGCAGCCTTCGGTCCGGAGAGTCACACTAGACTCTATGACTTTTCCAACGAAACCCATATGCTTCCGCGCTAACCATAAAACCTAATAACCCACTCCTCTCAGAAAGAAGTACAATGAACTAGATATCGATCCAATGATTAAAAATATCCTACCATGTTTAAGCGAATCTAAAATGTAACTTAAAATTTAGGTTGCCATCATAAAAAGGAAGACAGAATTCAGAAGATTACTTAACCAATTGTAGGCATTGCATTTTTTGCATGTGAAACCCGATGATGAGTCTTAGTTGGAGGCACTACCTTTTTAGTTAAGGATATTGCGGGAACGGTCGTCGGAAGGGAATCGGTATTTCGTTAGATCCTTATTCACTTATTTAGCGTCAACCTCACTTGTTGGACCTCCGTTTAGAGCACATTTGGCCCAAAGAAAAACCTGCAAACCTTTTACCTTGGCCCACAACTCTTGCCACCCACCTAACCCACTCACCAAACCCCTAGCCCACCAAGCCCACACGCCCAAGGCCCTTAAATTACACCCACATTAAATCAAATATTAATTAAATTAAACATTAACTAAATAAAATATTAATTAATTGATATACCAAATTATAAAACATAAAATATAATTATACCAAATTAAATATTGTAACTTCCTAATCCAAAATATTATATACTAAACTAAAGAGATGTTATGCCTAATTAAAACCAATCCTAACCAATTAAAATATTGTATTCTTAAACCAAGCAAATCAAATATTCAACCTTCATAATTCACCAAATTTTGTCCCCCCCCAATCCATTGATTTCCTTATCCAACACCAAATCAAATCCTCTCTTTAATGCCAAAATCCCTTCATTGTGAGACAAGGAGAAGCCCTAGCCCTTCGCTATATAAACAACCCCTAACCAAGACATAGAGGCCCCTTCACAAGATACAACTTACTCGAAAATCACAAGAAAAATAACAAACATTTCTCTTTATCTTCTCCCTCCATTGCCGAAAACATCACTCTCATCAACCCCTCCATTGCCGAAAATATTACAGCCCCTACAACCATCAAAACAGACCCTTAATCACCATTGAAAACCAGCCCCATAACCCCCCAGACATCACCGAAAATTCCCCCAAAAATAGCAGATGCATCACCGAAATTTACACCAAACTGCACTGTTTCACACGCCTAAACAGCAGGAAAAACGCCTCAAAACACCCCCCTAAATCACCTAAACCAGTAACAAAAACTGCACTTAAAACCCCTAAAAAAACATAAAAAAAAACAGTATCTTTGAAGACCTGAAATAGTAAGCAGAAATACAGAGGGAACAACAGCAAAACGGAGGTCAAACAGCACGCAAAACAGCAAAACAGTGAGCTAAGACGCTAAACCAGTGAACCAGAGAAGTTGAGGAGCTTTAACCCTTCTGATCTCCGTGAAACGCAAGTCCGAAAGTCGGCAAAGAAGGTTAGACCTGATGGTATTTTTCACACTCATTTTCAGTTTTATTTTTATTATTTATTGAGTACTGTTCGCATGAATATTATATTAAAATACATGTTGTGGTCATTGAGTAGATAAATATGCATGTATTACGAAATATTGTATGTTGTGGCCTTGGAATAAAATGAAAGATGTGTCAACTCTCGTGGTATATCGGATAGAAACCCGGACATAAATTTCATAGCCGATTCCGAATGGACGGTAGTATGATCTGTACTCGGGATACAACTCCACGTACCGCTTGAGTAAATGGCACATTTTTTTTAAGTTGCTTTGATTTATTTATTATTCGTCATTTAAATTCCGCATGTTATTTTTTTATATATGCATGATGTGATCGAGCGCATGGGCTTAGTAAGTTGGATTAAAGGTCCCCTATTCTGAGGGGTTAAAATCATTTACCACGATGCTTCGCCGCGCCGATTAATGTATATTCGGTTGAATGTAAGATGTGTTCAATCGGGTATACGAAGTCCGATGTATTGTCTTTATTTTTTATATGCATGATGTGATCGAGCGCATGAGCTTAGTAAGTTGGATTAAAGGTCCCATATTCTGAGGGGTTAAAATCCTTTACCACGATGCTTTGCCGCACCGATTGGTGTATATTCGATTGGATGCGAGATGAGTTCAATCGGATACGTGAGGTCCCACATTGTGGATTTTTTTGTCTACGAATGTGTTGCATGCATCAGGTCTGGTTCCGTTCGAACGCGTTCTCGAACGCTACGCGAACGCGCACGTATTTTCTTAGTTTCATCATGCATCAGGTCTGGTTCCGTTCGAACGCATTCTCAAACGCCACACGAACATGAACCTTTTGTTTACCGTTCGAACGTGTTCTCGAACGCTACGTGAACACGCACGCATTTTCTTAGTTTCATCATGCATCAAGTCTGGTTCCGTTCGAATGCGTTCTCGAATGCTATACGAACGCGAACCTTCTGTTTACCGTTCGAACGCGTTCTCAAACGCTACGCGAACGCGCACGCATTTTCTTAGTGTTTCATGCATCAGGTCTGGCTCCGTTCGGACGCGTTCTCGAACACTATACGAACACGAACCTTCTGTTTACCATTCGAACGCGTTATAGAACGCTACGCGAACGCGCACCCACTGAACTGAGTCCTTTTCATCAGATTTCGTACATAATTGTTCCTAGTAGTTATCCCTTCGTATGATGAACCTGATTGCTTATTTTTATTACGCAAGATTGTGTAGGTGTCGTTCATCCGTATTCCCCACATATATGAGTACAATGTGTTTAACATATTACAATTCATATATCCATGTCATAATAGCATTTGAGTATTATTTCTTGTGGTGTATCGGATGGAAACCCAGACATAAATTCCATAGCCGATTCCGAATGGACGGTGGTGCGGTCTGTACTTGAGATACAATTCCACGTACCACTTGGAAAAGTGCTCACATGTGTGTTTGTGTCCATATTAGTTATCTTCTTTTGCACCACGTCATATCATGCTTACTTTAATGCCTAATTGCATCATTAAGTGTCTTTTTGCATTATGTACTTAGTTGACTCTTTTATTTACACATGGACATGTAATGGCTATTTGTTTATGCTTCCGCACGTAAAAGCATGACATGTCTATGAAATCACATGTTCGCCATTATTTGATTCGCTTTTATGTGTGCTTGCGTGGTTAGTGTGTGCTTGTGTTTCCATGAATACAATATGCCAATGAAGTTGTATGTTCGTTGCTACTTTGATTTACTTTCAAGCATGTAATCTTAAATGTAAGATATATGCAAATTTAGGTGTAAGTTTTATTTTTGCGCATATGAACTTAGAAGCATGATACTATTGGAAATAAATGTTACTTAAGCTTGATTAAATTATTACACAAATCTTTTCATTACAAGTGACATGAGTAAGTGACCATTCTGAACCCAACGGTTTGAGGTCTTCCCTTGCGAGGGGTGAGTGCGGCCTTAAATCTCATTTTCCCGGTTCACACCGGGTGGCGACTCCATTATTCTCCGGTTTAGTCCCCCGTGGCTACTCCGTACTCCCGACTAGGCCGCGAGCCTAGAACATCATGCGTCGTCCAGTTTCTGTGTCCTACACCAATTCAAATACCTAAGTCATCTCAGCGTGCATTTCCAAGGCACTTAGTCGTAAACTTAACTACAAGAGGTGTGGTTTGATGGCATAAGATTTAAGATTTGGTTGTTTAAGTCCTAAATTCGAATCCATTGAGTGCACTTCTTGTAAGAGCCTGTGGCAGTCTGGGGTTTTATCTGCTTCGATTAAGCGCGAGTCAGGTGATTTGGCTGCAAGATTTCCAATGTTAAAAAAAAAAAGAACTTAACCACATAAATCGAATCAAATTCTACATATCCAAAGATCGTTCTAGTTTCAATGTCCGAAATAACAAAAAGTAATTATGGTTCATATTTTGTTTGAAATTTTAGAAATCCCACCGTCAAACTTCCCGATCCAATTTTAAATGAAGCAGGTAAAACCTCCGGTTGCTCTAGATTCTTATAAAAAAATATACCATCTAAACTCGAATCAAGACTTAACAACCAAGTTATAAATCATTTACCACCAAGTCAGACCCTGGCAATTATGGATCATATGCAAACGCACTTTCCATGAAAATAGAGTAGCATCTCGGAACCCATACGGCCCAGAGCGCCAGAGGCAGTGGTGGAACTAGGAAATTTATTTTAAAGGGTGCCAATATATACCATAAGTTGTATATAAATATTTTCATTGTTACAAACAAAAAATTATGATAATTAATTCATGTTATTGACATAACTAAATAAAACTCTCAAAATTCTGAATAAAGTGCATTTAAAAATTGATAAATATTATTATTTTGTTTGTAGCTTTTTAATTAACCCATATATCTCACCAAAAAATATATATATATAAATAAATTCACGATAATTTTTAGTTAAAATTTTATTATGTTATTAGAAGTTAGATAAAGTTTATTTAATTTTATGCTTGTGCAAGATTTTTGTCAAATATTTTTTTTATTATAATTGATAAAGGAT
Organism: Zanthoxylum bungeanum; assembly: GCA_019454045.1. Taxonomy (NCBI): domain Eukaryota; kingdom Viridiplantae; phylum Streptophyta; class Magnoliopsida; order Sapindales; family Rutaceae; genus Zanthoxylum; species Zanthoxylum bungeanum. The sequence goes on from SKCR01043603.1 coordinate 212,973, forward strand.
AAAACCTAGGGACTATACATAAATTGTTATAAATAAATTGTTGTTATCATCTCATTAGCAATTTTAGACTTTTTAGGAAACAAAATTAATATGTTATCTTAAAAATAAATAAAATAAAATGGTAAGCTATAAATTATATAAAATACTAAATGAGATTCCTATTATTTATTTAAAATAACTGTTTGCACCCAAAATATTCAAAGTCCAGTCCAATTGTTAAGAGCGAACTTAGTCCAAGATCAAACAGTCGAGATAAGAATTATCATAGAAGAGTTGTTTCATAAGTGGAACGTGAACTAAATTTCCTATGGTATATGCATTATTATTTTCATTATGCTTCAGTTTCCTCCAACAAAGGCAAGTAAAAAACGTGATAGACGGAATGTGGGAAACAGTTGCAGAACATGGAGGAGCAGTTAGTTGTAAGATTATAAAAGGCAGTGAAGATACCACTGCCTTTTCATATGTCTTCTCCATTAATTTCTTTCGGTAGTTAATTTTCATTTGAAGTCATTCTTTGTAATTGCAATCTATTTTAATTCCTGTAAAATTTTAGATTCAGTAAATTTTCATTGTACTTAGATTTTAATTCCAGTAAAAATTTATTTCTCAGCAGTTTTTTAATTCCCTGTCTTTTATTGACATTCTACTAGAATCTAAATTATTTATCCATTTCGGACTTTAGATTACTCATTTTACAACATTTATTTTTTAGAAGTCGGATACTATCGATTTCAATTTTAAAGACCCGCTCTTCTGACATACCTGGCAACACCACTTTTGGAGCCAACATTAACTAATGTAATATGTGAAACAATTCCTATTAGAGAGACCAATTCAACGAAATTCATATTTTATACATATTTTAATTCAAGACTAATAATACAAATAACAATTGGACATCAGCTTATTAACAAAATTAGTCGTTAACACTCGTTATTTATACAAATAATTGAAAGTAATGTCATAATCATGGCTTTGATTCTCTGAACTGCAATTAAAAAACAAAAACTATTAAAACGATATTACTTTTTAATAATTTTATAATTATTTTGTCTTCGTTTTGTCTTGGTAGTGTAGGACTCGAGATCTCACTTTGAGGTTCTGGGTTCGAATATAGGAAATACGTTTCTTGTAAGAATTTGAGACAGTCGGAAATTTTACTTGTTCCACTTAAACCCGAAATGGATAATTTGACGGTGGAATTTCCAACGATAATAATAAAAAAAAAGTATTTTTCTAATTTCAATCAAACTTGACCATTATTTTTTAATGTCATTTTCTCAATCAGACACTTGGGATTGATGCATGAGTGGTGCCCGGCTGCCCGCAGGCAGCAGATATTCTTTAATATATTATAGGGAAATTAATGAATCAACAATTAATCTTTTAATTAAATTATTATAATGCTAGGGCACGATTTTGACACCAATCATATGATGTACACGCATGCATTTTAATATACAAGATCGTCAAACGTTTCACACTTCAGAGTCTCAAACATATATCATGGATGAAATTTTTTCTCTATTTAACGATTGAAATCAATCTTTTGAAAATCATTGAATCGGTGATTTAAAAAATTTAATGAGTTATTGATTTAATTGATTGAATCGACTGACGTCATATTTAATTTTAATTAATTAAAAAATATAAAGAATAAGTATTTTTATTTTTTGATTTAATTTTTTTGGTTAAGAGCTGGTCGACCAGACCGGTTCATTGATTTTAACCTGCTTATTTACGCATTGATTTTTAGAATTCAATTTGACCGGACTCATGATCGGTTCCCAATTTGACTGCTCAACCAATCGGTCCGATCTGATTTTAAAAATAATTATTGAAATTGATTTTTTTTTTCATTTAAAAACATAGAAAGAAGGCTACCCTATCACAAAACTTATTATAGAGTTGCTTTCTATTTATATTTGCGGATTTTAAAAATAACCGCAAAAATATATAAATCTTATTATAATCAATATAAGAAAACAACCAGAATCTCACTTTTATTTGGCGAAATTAATAATTTTTCCTTTCATGTTTTCAAACTTATCAGAGTTCTCTTAACGTCAATAATTTTGTTAACTATGACCTTTTTTTACTTCAAAATTTAAATATTATATCTATATAATAAAGGAGAATGGTGTTGGAGGAAAGAAAGTGTATCCAACGGCTCTCTTTATGTGGCTTAATTGACGGCCCAGATCATTTCATTGGTAATTGGAGGAAAGAGAGTGAATTGATTGATGAAAATGGTCAAAAAATTTCAAATTTTCAAATTAAAAAATATAAAGTTAAAATAAAATCATTTAATTAAAAAATAAAATCATTTAATTCTGTAACACCGTGTCGTAGGTACGGGCAAATACTGTAACACCGTGCCGTAGGCACGGGCCAAATACTGTAACATCGTGCCGTAGGTACGGGCCAAATACTATAACACCGAGCCGTAGGCACGGGCAAAAACTAGTATATATATATAACAAAAAGGTATAAGTATCCTCTAAAAACTTCATCGAATTGTTTAACATTGTATTGTTAAAATGTTATGATATATTGTAAAATATGAGTGAAAATAATTAATTTCTCCAAATAAGAGAGAGATTTTGATGAATTTGTCCTTGATGATTTCTTAAACTTGTTTAAGCAATTAAGAAATTTCCTACTAAATAATTAAAAATCTAAAAAAAAAAACTAGAATATTCATTGTCCCAATCAAGTTCCAAAGACAAGTGTCTCTTCCTCACATTAATTAGTCTTCTTAATTTTTTTTTTATTATTTTTTTTTAATAAAGGAGATATATGTGAATAAAAAAAGCACAAGCAATAGCAATAGAACATCAAACACAATTTGAATATGTGGTTTGATGGTTGCTGCCTACCCAAGTTATCATATTCAACTTTTAAGCAATTGTTTATGTCTTGATTTAATGTATTGCTTGTTCATCAAGGCTACCACACCACTCATTAATATATATATATATATATATATATCTTTTAAAGCCCAATCCTAAAATTTGTTTCAAAAATCGAAAGTGTAATGATATTGAGATTAAACGAGAACAAACAGAGATAAAATCATCATCAAAACGAAATCGTTTTGGTCTTTATTATTATTATTTTTTTATTTACCTCTAAAATGATATTATTTTGATAATAATTTATCTTTGTTTTGTCTTAATATATTTTCTTTATTATTTTTCAAATACAAAAGTTTACATTCAAATTATGATAAATTTTACTCCCGAAGTCATATAGGGAAACTTGAACCATTGATCTTAAGAATAAGATAAAAAATATGTCAACGACTAACTCTTATACAACCTTAGGACAAATTAAACTCACAAATTTAATCTCTAAATAAATCAAGGCTCAACAATAATATTACAAACAAAATTGGTTTTCTAAATTTTTTTTTTAACAAATAAAATGACTTAATTTTGTATATTATTTATCACCCTTTTTATCATCATTATCAATGAATTTGTTATTTAAAAAAATTGTTTTTGAAATGAATATTTATCTTGTTTTTTTGCTTATTATAAGCTCTCATGGTGGCACAAAAGGCCAAGGGCAGTAAGGGAATCAATCCATTGCTTTCATATTCTTGTGGGTCAACTCTCTAGTAAAAAGCCAAAGAACAGGTCACATTCTTGGTCTTTCAGTCTTTTCTATTATTCCTTCTTTGGATAAACCAATTATGCAAGAATCAATTCATATTATTACTACTACTTATTATTTATTGCAATTAAGTAATTGCATTAATTTATCTTGTTCTTGTATTACTTATTGAATTCATTGTGAGAGATCCTTTTAAATTTCATTTTATGTGCACCATCGGTGCTCAAATATCATCCGAATATAAGATGATTTTTATATTTTGAGGATTTTAATATAATATTAATTATTAATTTCTTTAAAAGATTGAGGTTATAAGCGGACTGTCCAACCTGTTGATGAATAACCCTGATTTCCACACTAATAATTTACGATTGATAGTAACTATTAATAGAAGAGTTATGCTAACGAGTGCCCTAAGGGTACTTATTAAAGATCAATTTTTAGAAAGTTTCACATCATTTTTATGGGAAATATAAAAAATTATCAAAATATTAATTACTTTTTCCTTTTTCCCATAAAAACTTTACAAAAATGGATCCTTAATAAGTATCATTAGAACACTCGTTAGCATTTCCCTTAATAGAAAACACATTTACGATCAATGGAGTTGCATTAATTGCGAGATTCTGAGATTATTAGTTAATCAAATTGAAGTATTAATTACATGAAACCCACAAAATAAAGACACGTGTATCAAAATTGAAAAAAGATTATAAAAGTCAACTACAGGGTACAAATATTTTATATTTCAATTAAGTGAAAAGAACATGTAAAAATAAAAATAAAATAAAGTTTCAAATGTACAACGAACTCTATGTTGTCGTTGTGATAGGCAAAGTAGTTGAAGCTTCTTTTTCCCTTTAGAGACAAAAGCATGATGGGCGATGGCTGCTTTTTCTCTCCCACTACCAAAACCCCATATGTGTAATTGTTGAACAACTTTTTTATTCATTTATTATTATTATTATTATTATTATTATTTTTTTTATTTATTTTGAAAGTTGTTGATGAACTAAATGATGAACAACTTTGCTTGTTTATTTATTCAACAATTTTGTTCTTTCTGCTTTGTATTACTTGAATTATAACCTAGGAAGGATAAAAAGTGAATTTGGATTAGCCGTTCGATTGAGGTGTGACATACATAAATAGTAATGAACGATTATAATTCAGTTAGGTCTAAATTTTTATTCAATACTTATCGATCACAAATTATTAAAAACTTAATATAAAGTTCAGTTCAATACTAAATCCAAATCTAAATTTATAAAAAAATCATAAAAAAGTTTGATAAAAGATATTAATAAAACAAGATTAAGATAGTTCTTTTATTTAGCAAGAGGAATTTATTATAAAAGAAAAGAGAGATCAATTTTCATCTTTTAAACCTATGTTCACGAGCGAAAATTAAAATTTTTTTTTTAATAACAAATATGAGTATACAAAATTTTGATAACTACTCAACCCATAATTCCGCAACACAGATAGAGCAGAATCCAAAAGAATTGTACAATGATAAAGAGAAACTTTGAAGAAACTATTAAAGAACAATCGTTTGTATAATTATGCATATTTATGATCTATATAATGATCGGGTAAACCTAACTTTATTTTAAGGTTCATTATCTCGATCAAGATTCGAATCTAAATAACAAACTTTATTAAAACTTTTACAAACCAACTCGAGAGCATATGGATTCTATATACATAGACACATAACTGAAGGATAAAATATAAAAATGGTATAAAATCATGTAAAAATAAATAAAAACATGAATTATTCTTCATGTGTTGCAGAATTACTCAAATAGAAAGAGTAAATAAATTATTCAAAACTTTGTGGGGGTGTTGAAGGAGTGATGATTCTGATGACAAGGCCAGGAAAGACATCATCCGGGTCATGGATATGCGGGTTCCGCTCAACGATAAACGGGTCGCCGCACTTGTCACTGATGGTGTGAAGAGTCTCGCCTTCTCCGACGACGTATATTTCATCACAGGGACGCCGACGGTGGTTGATCGGAAGCTGATTCCCTTTCAGCAGGACTGCAGGCTCATCGTCGTCAGCATGATGGGCAACATAATTCTCTCGTGTGGAACCCAATAAGATCAAGGCTAGTATTACAACGCCACAGTAACACGACGCCGCATCGGCTAGGGTTACCTTGCATGCAGCTGCTTGCATGGCCTTGGTAGGAGATGGAGGAGCCATGTGAAAAGAAAAATATTTTGGTGAAACTGCTGATCAAGGATTCCTATGGACAACAAATGAAAGATAGTGTGTGTATATATATATATTATATATATATATATATATATATATATGTGTGTGTAAATATGTATATGTCTTTGGGCTTTGGATTGTGTGTTGGGTAGGGGTGTATATAGCCCATGTCAACTTGCAGATTATATAGGTGGCTCGATCCTTAGTTAATTTAGGCGGTCGTTCAAAGCCTCATTCCTAATATAAAGTTTCAATATATATATATATATATATATATATATATATTACAAAATTTTTATTAATTTTTATGTAATATGTTGAGAGTATGAGTGTTTTTACTTATTAATTTGAGTAGTTTATCTATGTTAGACTCGTAAGCACTTAATTATGGGTTTTTAGCAGTGGAAGCCTGAGTAGTTAGCAAGATGACTAGTTGAATAAATTGTATGTCGATGAATGACCGTTTGCTTAGATATCTATCATGAATTGCTTGTGTTATGACGTATGGTATGATTGCAAATAAAAGGAAAAGCCTCTGAAGAAAGAAAGTAACCACCTATAACCGATAAGCGTGAAGCTACCCATGGGCGAGTATTAGGACCACCATGAGGAGAACATGCTACCTTAAAGGGTAGGTGTGTTGAAAAAAAAAATAATGGCAAAAGAGAAAGAAAAGAAAAATTCAAAAGAAAACGCAACAAGAGACAGAAAAGAAAAAAAAAATCATACCATATTGAGCACACATAAAAGCAACTACAGAGCTTAATTGAGATATTTAGGTTGGTTAGACCCATCGACCCCGATTTTTAGACGAAATCATTGAGTTGGCTTACCTGAGAATAAAGCTGTGAACGAACCTTAACACACACACACTTTGAGTCTAGCTTAGATGATTTATTCAAAGACTTGGATTTGAGATACGTTGAGTACTTTGAAGGTTCTCTGATTTCATTACTATGCATTCTCTGAGGACAAAATTATGTGAAACTATGGGACTATTTAGTTTTTATTTTGTTTGATTGTGTGTTTTGAATGACGTTTGTGGGTGTCGTCGCTGTAAACCCTCACGAGACTATAACTCGTCCACTAGGGACACCTAGGGGTTAAAGGCTTGTTGCATACGCTAAATGCAATCGTGATCCCTACGAAAGTGGCTTAGATAGATTTATTTATTTAGTTTTCATTTTATTTTACGCTTGAATTGCTAGGGACTAGCAATAAGCTGGTTGGGGGTTGTGATAAGTGCATGAAAATGTACTTTGAAACATCCATTCTAGGCTTATTGTTAAGTATTTAGTTATATATTTTATGTTTTAGTATATAATTCCTATTGTTATATTAATTAAAAATGTTTATTATTTACGCTAATTTAGTGATTTTTGTTTGTAGGAATATTAATACATGGATCCGGGAGTACTCACAAGTGTTTTGGGAACCTCTGGGAAGACACAGGACGAGCGGGGAGCATTGGCGCCATGGCGCCAAAATTGCATACAAAACCCAGAGAGAATGGCGCCATGGCGCCATTCATCAACAATGTGGCACCATGGCGCCACCAATACACATCAAAAGAGGCGCCATGGCGCCACCTCAACAAACATGCCCGGGCCAAAACTCCCGAGAGTTTGGCGCCGCGGCGGCCCACTTAAGGAGCCACGGCGCTGCGAGGAGAGTTTCCTACGCGTTTCAGGTCTCATTTTAGGGTTTTCTGAAATCCTAATGACACCCTGACACTATTATAAATACAAAACTGTTCTTCCAGACTCAAGGAGGAGGCTAGATACACAATTCCAAAGAGAAAACAGAGCCGTGCAAATTCCCGGGATCAGAACCAAGGATTTATTCAATGATTTTCCCATCCATCTCTGTTGGTTCTTCGTCTAGCATGCGAAACTAATCTCCCAAGCAAAGCTAAGGGCGAACTCTTGTACCCAATTCTTGTATTTTTGTTATTTGATTCATGAATGATTTTAATTGATTAATATAATTGTTATTCTATTCATCTCTTTATTCTATTGATTATTTGAGAACCATATTTTATTAGTTTACATAGATTCAGTCATGCTTTTTCTATGTGTTGTTAGTAAAATTGGTTTGATAGATTAAGGTTTTTTGCGAGTTGATCTTCTGCTGCAGTATTGCCCGAGGGTATGTTGTCGTCGTTAGATAGGTTGTAACGATAGCCTTGTGAGTTGTGAGCGTAGAGAAGATTGAATAACAATTACCTTAGAACTTGAACTGGTGTAGAATTGAATATCTTCCAATTTTGGATTTGGGACGTGAAATCCTCAATTGTGTAATAACATGAATCAATAACGGAATATAAGTAATAGGTGCAAGAGGGGATCCTGATGCTTTGCTATTTTTCTCATTATTATTAAAATCTTTTAAGCCTTTGAATTATTTAGTTTTTCATCACAACTTAATTCTTTCTTTAAATCAGTTATTGCTAATTGTTTTTGTTTAAGTAAATCAGTTTTTGTGACCATCTTTCTGTGGAATCGACACCCCAACTGTACTGCGATAACCGCGAGATATATTTGGGCGTAATCAAAATTTGGCGCCGTTGCCGGGGAGACGGTTTACAAGCAAAATGACCAGGTTTGCTTAGTTAATAACGAAGCGGTAACTTCGTTCCTTTTTTTTATTATTTTTATTTATTTTTTTCGTTTATTTACTTGTTTTTAGTAATTTAAATTTTATTCTTAATTAGTTTCTTTTGTTTTAATATTTATTTCAGTTGTTTTAGTTTTAGTATTAATTATTTTATTTATTTGCTTTATTTTATTTTATTTCTCGTACCATTTGAATTTAAATTGCATGCCTAGACGTAGAGATAGATTTGGTAGGTTCATTAGAACTGAGGAAGAGAACTCTGATTCAGAGAGTTTGTTTGACAATCTCTTTGCTACACCCTCCACATCTAGTGCACACACCATGAGTGACTACGAGAGACCACCTCGGAGGACTCTTGAAGAGTACCTCCACCCGACTCGTACAGCTACACCTTCGTGTATCATGTTTCCTCCAAATGCACCACCCGTAGATTTTAAACCTGGGATGATACAGTATCTCCCAACCTTCCATGGTTTGGAGAACGAAAATCCCTATGTGCATATTAGAGAATTTGAAGAGGTAGTAGCGACTTTTCATGACCGGTTTGGAACCACAGACACATCAGACTTAAGTTTTTTCCCTTTTCCCTTAAGGACAAAGCTAAGAGTTGGTTGTACTCTTTAAGACCTCGGTCAATAGGATCGTGGGGTGAGATGACCCGGGCATTCTTTGACAAATATTTCCCACACCATAAGACGGATGCCCTTAAAAAACAAATATCCACCTTTTCCCAGAAAGATAGTGAGACCCTTTACCAAACATGGGAGAGGTATAAGGAGTTGCTAGCTAGTTGCCCCCATCATGGCTTTGAGAGTTGGCGTTTAGTTAGTTGCTTTTATGATGGATTGACACCTAGGGAGCGCCAATTTGTTGAGACGATGTGTAATGGTGAGTTTATCCGAAAAGACCCTGATGAGGCCCTTGAATACTTAGATGATCTAGCTAAGAAGTCTCATACCTGGACTGGACCCAATTCCATGGATAGCACTGATAGGACACACCTCACTCCTCCGATTAGAAGCGTACACCACTTGAGAGAAGAGGACAGCCTTAAGGCGAAAGTTGAACTGTTAACCAGGCAAATGGGAACCTTATTAGCCAAGGACAATAAGTCCATGCATTCCGTAGCCCACTTAGAGCCTCAGGAGTTTGTGCTGTGTGTAACAGGAGGAGTGCCCTACACCTAGAGAGCCATATGAGAACCAATGCAATGCATTAGGGACGTATAGGAAACCCTACACACCGTACTCAGACACCTATAACCCTGGTTGGAGAAACCATCCCAATTTCAGTTGGAAACAAGACTCTCCTCAATCTAGTCAGACACCCCAACCTAGAGGTTATGGTACTCCCCAATATGCCACACCTGTCGTCTCTAGGAACTCCTTAGAGGATACTATGCAAGCATTAGTAGAAGCTCAAAAAGCGACCATGGAGGCCCAGAAAGCATTCGTTGAGACCCAAAGTAAAACTAATCAAAGGTTTGACTCATTGATAACTCAACTAGCAGAAGACAATAAGGAGATAAAAAGCCAAATCTCTAAGTTAACTAACGTCTTGAGTGTGAATGAACAAGGGAAATTCCCTTCCTAAGCTCAACCTAACCCTCAAGGGCAACACATGGCACAGGCTGATCAGGGAGGTGCGAATGTAAAAGGTGTCAATGCTATAACTATTAGGTGTGGTAAGGAGGTAGGAGTAAAAGACACCCCAAACACAACAGATCCGACCAAGGATAATAGTGTAGACACTCCTCAGGAAGACCCAGAACCACCTCTCCCAGTTAGAGTACCATTTCCTCAAGCCCTTAGGCCAGCCACCAAAGCTGCAGACCCGACCGGTGAGATCTTAGAACACCTTAGGCAAGTAAAGATGAACATGCCCTTGTTACATATAATCAAACAGGTTCCCACATACGCTAAGGTTTTAAAAGATCTGTGTACCATGAAAAGAAAGCACCATGTGAAGAAAACTGCATTCCTAACGGAACAAGCTAGTGCAGTGATTGAACAAAAGACCCCACCTAAATATAAAGACTCGGGGTGTCCCACCATCACTTGCCAGATTGGTACATGTGAATTTGGTCAAGCATTATTAGACTTGGGCGCGAGTGTGAATCTCATGCCATATTCCATATATACACAGTTAGGTCTTGGAGAGATTAAGCCCACATCAGTAGTCTTGCAGTTAGCAGATCGTTCTGTCAGAACTCCACGAGGGGTTGTAGAAGATGTCTTACTCCAGATTGACAAATTCTATTATCCCGTTGACTTTTTGATCCTAGACACCCAGTCCGTAGTTAAGATCGAATCCAAAATTTCTCTTATCCTGGGTAGACCTTTCCTTGCCACAGCAAATGCTCTTATCAATTGTAGGAATGGTCTCATGAAATTGTCATTCGGGAACATGACACTGGAAGTGAACATTTTTCACATCGGGAAACAACCACAGGATGACGATGAATGTCATCAGACATTCCTCATAGATATAATTGTGCCAGAATTAGCACCCATTCTACATGAGTCTGACCCCCCCGATCATCTTCTTCCAAATTCAGACCTTCTTGCCACATGCTACTCTGTTTGGCAAAAACATGGACCAACGGTATGGCAACCACAGTTTGAGGCTTTGCCAGAGGAAATGGATAAACCAAAACCTTCTTCGGTCGAAACACCGAAAATTGAATTAAAGCCCTTACCGGAAGGACTTCAACATGCGTTCCTTGGATCAGGAGATACATTCCCTGTTATCATTTCCTCAGAGCTTAGTGCATCGCAGAGTAAGAGATTACTTGAGATGTTGAGTGAGCATAAATCTGCACTTGGCTGGACCATAGGAGACATTAAAGGTATTAGCCCCCTGATTTGTTCCCATAAAATTCATCTAGAAGAGGGAGCTACCCCTCGTAGAGATCCTCAACGTAGACTTAACCCCACTATGAAAGAAGTAGTGCGAAATGAAGTGATAAAGTTAATAGATGCGGGTATTATATACTCAATTGCTGATAGTAAATGGGTTAGTCCTACGCAGGTTGTCCCTAAAAAGTCAGGAGTTACTGTAGTGAAAAATGAGTCAGAAGAACTGGTTCCTACCAAGGTAGTCACAGGTTGGCGTATGTGTATCGATTACCGAAAGTTGAATGCCGCCACCCGAAAAGACCACTTCCCACTCCCCTTTATCGATCAAATTCTTGAGCGGGTTGCTGGTCACCCATTTTACTGTTTCCTAGATGGGTATTCAGGGTATTACCAAATTGAGATCTCCTTGGAAGATCAGGAGAAAACCACATTCACTTGCCCTTTCGGAACCTATGCCTTTCGCCGCATGCCATTTGGTTTATGTAATGCCCATGCTACTTTTCAAAGATGCATGCTGAGCATTTTTAGTGATATGATTGAAAAGTGTATGGAGGTGTTTATGGATGATTTAACAGTATTTGGCGATTCCTTTGATACATGCTTACTTAACCTGAAAGCAGTGTTAAGTCGATGTCAAGAAAAATGCCTCGTTTTGAACTGGGAAAAGTGTCACTTTATGGTCTCTTCCGGAATCGTTTTAGGTCATATCGTTTCATCCAAAGACATTGAAGTCGATAAATCAAAGATCGAACTGATATCCAAGCTACCAACACCTAAAACTGTTAAAGATGTGCGATCATTTCTTGGGCATGCTGGTTTCTATAGGAGATTCATACAGAACTTCTCCTCTGTCTCTAGACCACTGTGTAACCTTCTTGCTAAAGATTCCTCATTTGAATGGACACAGGAGTGTGAAGGTGCTTTCAGGATGCTAATCACTAAACTCACCTCTGCCCCAATCATGCAACCACCCGATTGGAACCTACCATTCGAAATTATGTGTGATGCTAGTGACTATGCAGTTGGGGCAGTTTTAGGACAAAGACGAGAAGGAAAACCTTTTGTCGTGTATTATGCCTGCAGAGCTCTAAACAGTGCTCAAATGAACTATCCCACCTATGCGGATTGAGACTTCCTTTTTCTCATTGTTGTACTTTATTTAATTATGTCTTTATTTTTCATAGTTATTTTTAATCTTTTGTCCTTTTCCTTTTGTTTTGTTTTTCCTTTCTTTTGCAGGACAACTCAAGTTTTCATCCAGGCTCACCACATCTCTAATCAGGTGAACTCTTTCCTTATATTCACCTTCTCGGTTGTTACATTGGGGACAATGTTTCATTTAGGTTGGGGGTGGTGGTATTATCATGCGTTTCACCTGGATGTATATGTTTTATTCGTATTGTCTTTTCATGTTATTCTATTCAAAAAAAAATGTGCTTGTTTGTTTTATTTGTTTTTAGTCCCTGATAGTTAAACATAGTTCCTATGATGATATTGTTTGTGTTAGGATGAAATCTTAGAAACGATAAGTCCTTTAAATGTACTTTTATCTGATAATTTGAGTAGTTTATCTATGTTAGACTCGTAAGCATTTAATTATGAGTTTTTAGCAGTGGAAGCCTGAGTAGTTAGCAAGATGACTAGTTGAATAAATTGTATGTCGATGAATGACTGTTTGCTTAGATATCTATCCTGAATTGCTTGTGTTATGACGTATGGTATGGTTGCAAATAAAAGGAAAAGTCTCTGAAGAAAGAAAGTAAACCACCTATAACCGATAAGAATGAAGCTACTCATGGGCGAGTATTAGGACCACCATGAGGAGAAATGTTACCTTAAAGGGTAGGTGTGTTGAAAAAATAAATAATGGCAAAAGAGAAAGAAAAGAAAAATTCAAAAGAAAACGCAACAAGAGACAGAAAAGAAAAAACAAATCATACCATATTGAGCACACATAAAAGCAACTACAGAGCTTAATTGAGATATCTAGGTTGGTTAGACCCATCGACCCCGATTTTTAGACGAAATCATTGAGTTGGCTTACCTGGAATAAAGCTGTGAACGAACCTTAACACACACACACTTTGAGTCTAGCTTAGATGATTTATTCAAAGACTTGGATTTGAGTTACGTTGAGTACTTTGAGAGGGTTCTCTGATTTCATTACTATGCATTCTCTGAGGACAAAATTATGTGAAACTATTGGGACTATTTAGTTTTTATTTTGTTTGATTGTGTGTTTTGAATGACGTTTGTGGGTGTCGTCACTGTAAACCCTCACGAGACTATAACTCGTCCACTAGGGACACCTAGGGGTTTAAAGGCTTGTTGCATACGCTAAATGCAATCGTGATCCCTACGAAAGTGGCTTAGATAGATTTATTTATTTAGTTTTCATTTTATTTTACTCTTGAATTGCTAGGGACTAGCAATAAGCTGGTTGGGGGTTGTGATAAGTGCATGAAAATGTATTTTGAAACATCAATTATCTAGGCTTATTGTTAAGTATTTAGTTATATATTTTATGTTTTAGTATATAATTCCTATTGTTATATTAATTTAAAAATGTTTATTATTTACGCTAATTTAGTGATTTTTGTTTGTAGGAATATTAATACATGGATCCGGGAGTACTCACAAGTGTTTTGGGAACCTCTGGGAAGACACATGACGAGCGGGGAGCATTGGCGCCATGGCGCCAAAATTGCATACAAAACCCAGAGAGAATGGCGCCATGACGCCATTCATCAACAATGTGGCGCCATGGCGCCACCAATACACATCAAAAGAGGCGCCATGGCGCCACCCCAACAAACATGCACGGGCCAAAACTCCCGAGAGTTTGGCGCCGCGGCGCCCACTTAAGGAGCCACGGCTCTGCGGGAGAGTTTCCTACGCGTTTCAGGTCTCAGTTTTTAGGGTTTTCTGAAATCCTAATGACACCCTGACACTATTATAAATACAACTGTTCTTCCAGACTCAAGGAGGAGGCTAGATACACAAATTCCAAAGAGAAAACAGAGCCATGCAAATTCCCGGGATCAGAACCAAGGATTTATTCAATGATTTTCCCATCCATCTCTGTTGGTTCTTCGTCTAGCATGCGAAACTAATCTCCCAAGCAAAGCTAAGGGCGAACTCTTGTACCCAATTCTTGTATTTTTGTTATTTGATTCATGAATGATTTTAATTGATTAATATAATTGTTATTCTATTCATCTCTTTATTCTATTGATTATTTGAGAACCATATTTTATTAGTTTACATATAGATTCAGTCATGCTTTTTCTATGTGTTGTTAGTAAAATTGGTTTGATAGATTAAGGTTGTTTTGCGAGTTGATCTTCTGCTGCAGTATTGCCCGAAGGTATGTTGTCGTCGTTAGATAGGTTGTAACGATAGCCTTGTGAGTTGTGAGCGTAGAGAAGATTGAATAACAATTACCTTAGACCTTGAACTGGTGTAGAATTGAATATCTTCCAATTTTGGATTTGGGACGTGAAATCCTCAATTGTGTAATAACATGAATCAATAACGGAATATAAGTAATAGGTGCAAGAGGGGATCCTGATGCTTTGCTATTTTTCTCATTATTATTAAAATCTTTTAAGCCTTTGAATTATTTAGTTTTTCATCACAACTTAATTCTTTCTTTAAATCAGTTATTGCTAATTGTTTTTGTTTAAGTAAATCAGTTTTTGTGACCATCTCTCTGAGGAATCGACACCCCAACTGTACTGCGATAACCGCGAGATATATTTGGGCGTAATCAGTGACAAATTACATATTGTGGATAATATGATGACATATTAAATCTTATGACCTTATGAGATGAAATTCTTATCATAATTGAAGTGCAATGGATTTTCTTCCTTGTATATATGATATTTCTCTTTAAAATCATTGTTGATTTTCAAAGGGAGATAAATAATCTTATATTTTTTAAAAGCTTATGTTTTTTAAATGTTTTATTATTTTTCAATAAACTTTTGATTTTTATAAGTTTGAATCATGTTCTAATTGATGAAATCTTATTTTCTTGATTCAAATGTGATCAACTCTAAGAGATTATAATGAAATGTATAAATTCTTTTACTCTTACGATACTTTGTTATGTTTAGTCCATAAGGTTAAAATGTGATATTTAGTTTGAACTACATAAGTTGTGTGAATCATTTGCATTATTTCATAAAATTGCTATGCTTGAATATGAAAAAATATCGATGGAGAGCCAAATGAGCTACTAGATGATCAAGAGAGAAAATATGATAAAGAGCTAAAACGAGAATGAAAAAACTAAAGCAATAGTTAAGTAAGATGAAAATCAAAGATGATGATTAGGAGTTAAGAATCAATATAAGTGAGGTTATTCAAATATTTTAAAGCTCTTAGGAATCATACATTTTGTATCATTTGTTTTTAAAATGGCTTAGAATGCTTAAGAAATCATTTGCACACTATTTGCACCAAAATGGATTTCAATACATCAAGTGCATATGAAAATAGCTTAGAAAAAATAGAAAATGGATGAATTAAATTTCAAATGATATACCGCTAGATAAATATGTGCCTTTAGGTTGCTACGAATCAAGCATATCACAATTCCAATATATAAAACTTATGCTAGAGCCATAATACTACATGTTCAAGATAAACATTTTGTGTAGATCTATCAGTTTAAACCAAATTCATAAAATTCATCTTAAGGTTTTTCAAGGTGAATTTTTTACAGATGATATCTCTATGTGTCTAGTTTATATAGAAATTTACAGAGCTTAATTTGGAATTTTCTAGAGTAATTTATGGCCAAATTACTGAGTGTTGTCAGGGTTGTAACTGTTACTGGAACAAGCATATTGGTCCATGAACCAGGATACTGACGTCTGAGACCAGGGAACACACTCTCTAGAACCGGGATGCTCTATACCGATCACTGTTCAACAACATACCGGTCTCAGAAACCATAACGATTGTAAACGATTAGTTTTATGTTTTCTCTATAAATTGGTCATTTTTATCACTTCTAAAAGATCTCTAGCACATATATTCATTTTCTAAACATGTCAATACATTCTTGAGAGTTTACAAACATCTTAAAACCATTTTTCTCTCAAATCAAATTTTTGAAGCTCACTAAATATATATTTTTTTATTCATTAGAGAGCTTATTACATTTGATTTTTATCACACTTACAAAATCTTTGTAATATTTATTTGTGAGAAATCTTTGTGCTTATTTGTAAGAATATTTCAGTTTCAAATTCTTCATCATTGTATAAAGGTTTAGGGAACCTTGATAACCCAAAATTATAAACCTTGAGAGTTGGCGAAAACTCTAAGTTGTGTAAAGCTTATTGAAGCTTGGAGTTAGGAAGCCTTGGAAGAAAACTCCACTGAAGGTTAGGAATCCTTGGAAGAAAATCCTAAAGGTTTGGGAGTGAGCCCTGAAAACTCTTGATGTAAAGTGTGGATTCAATTTACATAGTGGAAAGTTTCAAGCGTGACTTGGATTAGTGGACGTAGGTAAGGAGTTGACCGAACCACTATAAATCCGATGTCATTTTCTCTATCTTCAACTCATTTATTTATTGCAAGTTTTATATTATTTTTTCATATCATATATTAAACTTGTCATTATTAAAATTAATATTGATAATCACTTTTAGACAATTAAAGTAAAATCGATATTTTACTTATTGGTCATAATTTATAAATTAATTATATCCATTGTTGAATATATTAATCGTGAAATTGAATTTTAAGCATAATCGGTAGAGCTATTAACTAAGTAGCATAATATTTAAAAGATATTTAATTTCAGATTTAAATATTAATGCCAAATCCCCCCCGGGTATAATTGTTACTTGATATTGCTTCTACACACTTTCAGTTATGATCCCAAAATTTCACCAATAATTAAGGGGTATAAATCCGATGAAATTTCAATTTTTAAGTGTATAATAAAACTGTTATATTTTTTTATCTTTTATCAGGAGGGTTCAAAATATAGGGCAACTCATTGCCGCTCCTGGCTGAGAATATGATGATAATGAAATATATTAGGTTTATTCATTGTTAAACAAAATAATCTTTGAATGTTGAATGTTTTGCGTATTTGCAGACCTTGAGGTGTGCAGATTTTTGTAGTGAAAGATCCTGTGGTGATTGGGCATGTGTGTGTTAGGATCATAAAACATGGACGGTTTTACGTTGCTTTGAATTTTATAGGGTCCTAAGCTAGTTCTTAAAATAAAGTCTCTACTAATAAATGATGAAAAATATATAAGTCATATTATACGTTAAAAATTGAAGATTTTAGGGGATTCAAGTATTATAATTTTGAGTTAAATTTGAAACCCAACCAATCATCTGTGTCGATTTTCTCCTCTACAAGAGGTGGGAAGTAACGTGAAGACCTTGGTGCCTAGCGATCGTGTGGCCCTTGACCAGGGATCAGGTGCTGGAAGATGTGATCACAACAATGGAGGTGTATATAATCTAGAGGTGGGCAAAAAAACCGACCGAACCGAACCTGACCGCGAACCAAACCAAACCGGACCGAATTTACGATTTTTTTCTAACGGTTTGGTTTACAGTTCGGATTGGCCCATCCCAAACGGTTTAAGGTTCGGTTTAGGTGCGAATCCGAATCGCACCTGTTAAACCGAACCGAACCGTTATAATTAAAACAAAACCCTAGATTTTTCCTCATCTCTCTCTGTCGCTCATCACTCTTCTTTCATCTCTCTCCGTCTCTCTCTCTCTCTCGCCATCACTCTTCTTTCATCTCTCCTATATTTTTCCTCATCTATCACTCCAGGAATTATTAACACAACGCCAGAAAGAAAGCCTTGAGAGTGAGCCAAAAAAAAAGGAAAAAAAGATTATCTTTACATTTATTCAGGTTTGTTATTTACATTATTATATTTTTGTTGTTCTATTATTGGATTTTTGTTTTTTGTGAGGGCTTATTGTTTGATTATACTTTTATTTTTTTGCATATCAAATGTTTGATAAAATTCATAATAGAACCAAGTAAAATTAAAACGAAGAATTTCTGCAACGTGCACTGTACTAAGATCAAAAACTTAAAAGGTACTTTTATCTTTTAGAAATATTGACAGATTTGACTCTTGTAATTAAGCTCGTAAATGACATGTAATCTTTTTTTTTGATAAGCTTATGTGGATCCATCACTTGCTGCTCTTAGTATAGATGATTAAGGTAACATATATCTTTAAAGTTTCAATATGATATTTATTTTTTTACTTAGTATTGGTGAATATTAACTCGTTCTTTTATTAGCTTTTAAGTTTCTTAACCATCATTTTTTATGTTAGACTTCTTTTAAAGATTCCTACAATTAAGTTTGGAATTGAACTTATTATCTTAATTTGATTTTGGAAAGATTATTTATAAGTTGAAGGTACAATTATTGCACAAAGTATGGTTGTTAATATTTTTGTCTGAGTAACTAACTCATTTGTAACTTTTACAGCATGTGGTTTTCTGGTGGTTGTGTACTTTTTCATCTTGAAGAATAATTGAAGAACCTTTGGATAACTTTGGATATTGAGCAAAATGGAGGGAGTCGTAAGCCACTCTTCAGGATGAAGCCGTCCTTATCATTATTGTTTTATTAGCTTCCAATTTCATTGTTGTACTCATGACTTTACTGAGATTTAATTTCGTTAACTTGTATACTTATGTCTTACGGTTGGTTGCAAGGTGACTGCAAAATGATGTTTTTTTTTTAATATTTGAAATCGTAGCCGCATATTTGTGTGATATTTATATTAAGAGTCATTGTTCATTGGCACCATACACATTTCCCTTAAGTGGATGAAAATTTATTTTAAGTAGAATAATCTGTAAACCGAACCGAACCAATCCGTAAACCGTTGGTTTAAAAAATTTTCAATCCGAACCAAACCGTTATTTAATGGTTTGGTTTGAGAGATAAAAAACTGGACCGTAAAATATGATTTGGTTCGGTTTTTAACAAAAACTGAACCAAACCGAACCGCGCCCACCCCTAATATAATCTGTGTCAGGATATGAAGTTTTTTGCAAATCCACCAGTTCGTGGTTCTCTTGCTAATCAGGTTGATAAATATGATAATTGTCACGTAAAAAGTGGTATCAATTTGTTAATTCTTCTTCTAAACATATTGTTTATTTTAATTGTGGGTGCTAGCTAGTTTAGTTGGTAAAATTTCTTAAGTAGAAACAAGTGGTTTGTAATTCGAACCCTGCTTACATGAGTGAGGTGAGAATTGAATTGCCATTAGGTTAAAAAAAGATTAGTTCAATTGTGCTGTCCTCATTTGACCTTTTGTTTCTCTTGTCACACATTTTATTTGTAAAAATGACCGTCAATAGTATTCTTTTTTGAGATTTGAAATAATTTATATTTCGAAAAATATTTTCAGACGATAATTAAATATTAAAAAAAAACACTTTCTTTTTTATGTTATTCTCATTTGACTTCTATTCCTCTTGTCACACATTTTGGTATATCCAGCAGACTAATGTTTTAAACTGCCAGACAATGCCAGCTTGGAGGGAGGAGCTATGTTGGAGCCCTTAAGTGTTGGTAGTATAATCATGCATGCCGCAGTGCCAATATTGATCCCGAGACGAATAAGATGTCGCTGTGAGAAAAGTCGACAAAAGCGATTGGTTGAGATTCTAAAATTTTATTTAAAAATAAGGCCACCGTATCTAACAAAATTTAAAATTTTAAATATATAATATGATAAATATTTTTTTTTTATCTTTTATTGATAGGATTCTCATTTCAAGAACTCACTTATGGACGATAAAATTTAGGACAATTCAGAACCGTCTCTGAGACAAATGTGCTTATCATGGGAGCAAGGCCAATAGGGCTTGTCACAATGCTAGCAGATAATATTGGGGATGATTATCGTTTATCAGTTGCAAAGAAAGGACCTTGGTGTGTAGATAATATTTTTAAAGTTTGAATTTGCCTAGCAAAAGAGTTTTGAAAAAGGAAATGGTATCTCAAAATCTTCATGCTCACAACTGTTCCATTTCTCACCTTATCAGCATATAACAACATGTTCCATTAGTTTCCTACCTTATTGCATTAAGACCTTGTACCAACCACCTCAGTTATTTTTGTTCTCAATTACTTCTTATTATATTTTTTACACATCATCTCAGTATTCCCAGATATTTTTTTTAGGATGAGTTTTGATGTAATGATAATGTTATTTCATTGTGACTTGAAAGTTATAGGTTTGAGTCGCAGAAATAATATTTTCACATAAAAAAACGGTATGACTGTGTATATATTGAATCCTCCTGAGAGCCCACAGTGTGGGAAGCCTCGTGAACTGGGTCATCATGAGATGACTGTACCACTAACACCAACTACTGCAAGGTACTTGATTTTCATTTTTCATTTTTCTGTCATTCTTTCAGATGAAATTGTAGGAGATTCTCAAAATACATGTATATTTATAGAGTGTCTTATTATAAGATATGTCTCTTGATATGTGTCATTTGATAAAGAAATAAACTGGAGGGATATGTCCCTTACAGTGAAAACATATAACATTTGAGTTCAAATGGTATATTGGAGGGTTATAACCTTTAGAATGACTAAATGTGTCTTTCAAAGACAATCCTTCATATCTATATATAGACCCAATTGGATTCACTTTCATTGATTCAATTAAATTCAATCATTCAAACACATTGAGTCTCTATTTTATAGAATAGAGTTTCTGTCATTATTCTTAGTTCGTGTTTTTCATCAAAAGAAGTGTCACTTAATCAAGAAGTGACCAAGAATCTTGAGAGAACGTTAATCACAAATCCGTAGAGTACCGAGACAGGGCTAATAGGTTCTTAAAGAAAGAGACAAACTCGGCTTGGTGTATATTTTCTTCCTTTTACATAAAATTCACATTTACAGGTTTGTCTAAATTCAATTCTGGTTTTATGTCTCTGTATTTTTGTATATTGGTGTTTCATTGGAGTGTTTAAGAATTATGCATGTATAAGTAAATAACAACATATACCAGCCAACAGAAATCATGGTATGAATATTAAGCCATCATTTGCAAGATTGTAACTGAAGATGTTGAACCAAAGTTGGGATGTTCTAGTCAATTTGTTCTACATTAGTTAAGTATGGAATTAGTTGGTGATTTATTAATTTTTGGATACTTTCTTCTTATAAGCCAGTTTTTAAGGATGAGTTCTACCTGATAGGTTCATGTATAAGTGATAACATTATGCCTCCCAATTGCAATCATGAATCATAAGTGGTGACGCCGGTATTGTAGTGTTCGGCTGAGATTAGTTGGACTAGTGTAAAATTTAAAATGTGTAATGGTTGGCTAAGTATGAGATTAATGTGTGGTTTATTAACCAACCTCTATTTACAAATCAATTTTTAACGATGAGTTATACATATTGTCCCACATTAGCCAAATATGGTATTAGCTGGTAGTTTATTAAACATTGGATACCTTATTAACCGGATTTAAGAATGAGATCTTAACATATTTCTTGTCACCATGTGTTTGAATTTATAAATCCATCTCAATTTTTTATCTTTATATTAACGTACTTATTTTATTTGTGAACTGTATGGAGGTGGATGTGGTTGTCATTGGCAGAGCTGCCCCACTCAATCTAAAAATTTGTTAAAATTTATCATATAAATTAGTGAAATTTTATTTTTTAATGATATAATTTTACTTTATCTCTACTAAAGTGGAGAGTTTCTAATATTTTTTTTGTGAAATTTAAAATTTTATCTCTAATAAATTAATTTTATGACTCCTCCAATGATGGTTGGGATATTTCGCTACAAGGATACATGGCCACTATGCCTAAAGTTCCTTAGAAGTGGAAAGATTGAAGTGACTCTCGAAAGAGGTGGAAGAAGCTTTTGTAACAAGTGTTCATGTGGTTCTGCAATTAAGGTCATGCTTAATCAGTAAAATAAAACATGTATATGAACACTCAACTGGGTCAATCTTCAAATTTGAGTAGCCCTAAATAAATTACGAAGAATAGAGATATTAAATTAGGTCAAATAAAATTCAAAATGATTTGAGATTCTAAAGTTTCTATCACATTTTAATTTAGATTACTAGAAAAAAATAATGAAAACTAATTTAATATATATATTGATGGTGATTTTCAGCTTCGAGGAATTCTGAAAACTGAAGAAGGGTATAATGTGATTTGCACTTAACATAAGAAAGTACAATGTCATTGTGAGGATTTGAGGCAAGGAAAAAAGGCATGAGCCCGAGGAGGCATCAGATTCGACATCATTTGCACACGTGAAGACTGGCTTGAGGCCGTCATGTGATATGTTTTGTGCTTGTAATAAAAGAAATGAGATTTGGAGTGAACCAACTGAGGTACAATCACATACACCAGAAATTTTTTTTTTAACTAGAAACGAAGAAACATAGAAAGCATGTGAGCCTTCGAATACTTACCAAGAATGTTCAAGAATTGCAAAGAGAAAATGAGGGAAGTGAATAAATCTCTCCCGACCCGACCTGGCGAGAGGTATCAAAACCGGTTGAACTTGAGCATCTGTGAAAGCTAACCCGAGGTGGTCCATGACTACTTACCCGACCTGGTAAAGAAGCAAAAAAGTGTATTCAGCGCTGTTCCACTTGGCATACCGACCCAGAGATTGAGGTCGGGATTATAGTATCTTGTATTTATATATGAATGATGTAAGCACTGCATGAGAATTTGAGCCTCAAGAAGACTGATACAATGGGAGCATGACATATGATTATCTCCTGACACATAGAACAATGTGAGGGTGGTTGAAATGCAGGTTGTCACATGGGCAGAATATGTAGAAGAGGGTAAATGTGAGAATGATGATTTTTCAAATGGCAGATGGTGGTTGTGTCAAATGGCCAGAGCCACTGTTTGTAGAGTAGTTGGGGAAGGGGGCATGGGCGACATTGACATATTGACATAAGCTGACATCACGAGTTTGTGAAATAGTAGTTTCAGAAGTCTATATCAAATAGTCGAATGCTTAATTTCAAGGGTTGGCTTGTTGTTTCCTTTTGGTTAGCAATTTTGATATTTGATAACTTGTAAAAGAGCACTTAAAGCTTAGTGAAAGAGAGAGAAAGCAGGTCGGTTTGACCCGAGCTAGTAATAAAAATTCTCTTCTTTGTTTCCGTGGACGTAGGTTGGAGCCACTCTCCGCCGAACCACGTTAAACCTTTGTCTATCTCTGTGATTTTCTGTTTTCTTGCCAAATTTGCTTTTGGTTACCAACTAACCAAATAAATTCATTAATTGTGGAAGGTTTGTTCGATAAGTATATTTTCCCAAATTTCCCCCGGAATGAAAAACAATCATCAACAATATGAGATGAGTTTTTTTTTTTTTTTTTTTAAACATAAAAAAGATAACAAAAAAAAATATATAATTAAATTGAGGGTTGTGAAATTGTATTAAAAAAATGAGGATCTTAGACAGTAATATATGTTGCGCATCGCTATAAGGGGTGTGATTTGGTGACAAAAGAGTTTAAAATTTAGTTTTCAGATCCTGAATTTGATTTAATAGATTTATTTATTGTAAGAATCTGAACAATCGAGAATTTTACATGTTTCATTTATTTAACAGTCTTGCAGACTACAGAGCCAGCCTGACATTCAAGCTAGTGATAAAAAAAAATGGAATTTGTCACAAGTTGATATCACGCGTTAAAATTTAATGTACACGCCCCACTTCTACAAGCCTTGAAGGGCAAAACGGTAAAACCGTCTCCAGCATCTTCACATCCACGTGTCTTCTGGAGAATTGTTTCTGATAACAGCTCTTCACGAGATTCTGTGCCATTTTTGGTCTCTGTCTGCCTCATCGCACTCGCGATTCATCATCTTTCTCAACTCGGAGGACTCTCTGAGTCAAATCTCAACTCAACTCAACTCAACTCAACTCGCGCTCGTAACAAACTCAATCACCGACCGTTGATTATGTGGAAAATCTCTTAAAATCTTCCTCTGTTGACTTCCACGATCCAGATGGCTCACCGTCACTTGATTGCTCTCATTCTTACTCTTTCATTTACGCTTCCCGCTCTCCACGCAACCGACGGTGACGCTGATCCGATTTACAAGTACAGATTCTCAATTCGTTTTTAATTATTATTGCAATAATTTTTTTTATTGTAATTTTTTAATTTATTATATGGAATGCTTGCACTGTTGTATTGACGAGCTAGGGTTGTTATTTCAAAGAAAATTTAGATTTATAAATTTATTTATGAGGATAATATTGATTGTTTTTCAAAAGCACTTTTAATTACTTTAGTCAAATTGATACTGAAGTGCTTTTGGAATCAGATGGCTTGTTTATTTGCTAGAGATTCGCTGTCTTGTTAGTAGTTTCGACTTAGATTGGAAGTAAAAAAAAAAAAAAAAATTACCTCTTTCTGAATTAACTTGAATTCAGTAAGAGGTAAAAAAAATTGAGAAATTAACTTGGCACTTGAATTTTGATGATTGAAGCTTGAGTCTATGCCACTTAGATATTATACCTCTTTCTGTTAATATGAAGAATTTTTTTACCTGTGAAAAATTGTTGATGTATTCTGAGACTTTGCTGCTTAGATATTATACCTCTTTCCGTTAATATGTAGAATTTTAATTTTTTTACCTATGAAAAATTGTTGGTGTATTTTGAGACTTAATTTTGATGTTCTGTTTGTGTATCTGAGTTGTTATCTTCAGTCTTCTAGCAAAATTTACCTATTAGAAATAAAGTTGTGCCGAGGAAGTTCATGGTTTAAACCCTTGAAGTCTCCCTTTTTTTTGGATGCTTAAAATGTGTTGATGTTTATTTGGTTAAATAGTAATTTTTACTTTTGAGCTTTCCCATCAAATATCTCAAGAATTCTTAGTGCTATCTCTGTTTACCTCTTTCTGATTTTGTGCTTGCATTCTTAATATTGATTGACATTGACTTTTGGTTTTGGCCGGAGGATCAACTAAACCTGCAATTTGTGTATGCTCAAGAAATTTCATTAGTCTATGTTCTCCTATGCATGTTTTGTTTGTGGAATGTTAATCGTTATCGTACTTCTTATTGATTTGCAGGGCTTGTGTGGAGCAGTGTGAGAAAAGTGGATGTGTGGGGGGGAAATGCTTTCAACACTGTAACTTTTCATCTGATGGGAAACCTATTGATGGGCCATGGTATCTGCAAGAACCACTCTACATCCAGTGGAAACAATGGGACTGCAGCAGTGACTGTCGATATCACTGTATGCTTGCTAGGGAAGAAGAGAGAGGAAAAGTTGGTGACAAGCCTGTCAAGTATCATGGGAAATGGCCATTCCGCCGTGTTTATGGACTTCAGGTTGTTACACGTAATCTGCTGGTGCACTTTTCACTTTTGATGTAATTACTTAATTTTGCTGCAGTCACTTATATGCTTTGCCTATTCAAATGTTGTTTATGTTCTTAGGAACCTGTTGCTGTTGCTCTATCTGCACTCAATCTTTCCATACAATTTCATGGTTGGGTGTCTTTTTTCATCCTTGTGTACTATAAGTTGCCTTTGAGGCCAGATAAGAAGACTTATTATGAATATACTGGTTTATGGCACATCTATGGATGCCTAGCAATGAACTCCTGGTTCTGGAGTGCTGTTTTTCACAGTCGGTAAGCAGTCCTATAACCTATTCTGAATGTACCTTTAGGTCTGAAACATAATGTATATCTATCTATGGTACTATATAGCTAAAGAATAGCCCTATAATTAGGCTCCAGCTTTCTCCCCAACATCATCACTTCATAATCTACTAATTGATAGTTCAACAATGAGCTGATTCTTTTTTCTCGGAAATTTTTTTTTTTTTAATTCATTCTGCTATTATTGATTGGAATTGGTTTTATTCATCCCACTGCTTTTGAGTGAATTTTTAGAGATGACACGACTATGGGACAGTGGAAAAAGAAAATATGTTCCCTGACAGTTCAACCTTGTTATTTTACCAGAGAGAAATGAGCTAGTTCTAATATGTTTTCTGTAATTATTATGAAGTCAATTGATTATCAGAATGTTTATTTACTGATTTGTTTTCATAGGTCTTTGTACTACATTGTTAATTTCTTGGCCCCATCTGATGTCATTTTTCTAATTTGATTGTAGAGATGTTGAGTTGACAGAGAAGTTTGATTGTTCATCTGCTGTAGCATTACTTGGTTTTAATTTCATTCTAGCTATCATGCGAGCTTTCAGCGTGAGAGATGAGGCTGCCCGGGTCATGGTTGCTGCTCCAGTGATTGCATTTGTGACAACTCACATCTTGTACCTGAATTTTTATAAACTTGATTATGGTAATTCATTTCTTTAACGCCTTAAATTGCAATGCACCATAACATATCTCAACTTAGAATTGGTAGCATTTTGGTGCAATCACAATTGTCTAGACAACGAACATTGTCTATGATGTGTCCACATTGATATTCATTTAAGTATGTCGCATTGTTTCTCATCTGAATTATTTACATTCTATTTAAACTATAACCTTTCTCAAATATTTGGAATTAACCATCAAATTTTCTTTACTCATGACTGTTTCATTCTCTGCAAAAATTATATTTCCATGGTTAACTTGTATTTGTCCTTTCTCTTGTATTTCATGGATATTCAGATTTACTCTTGGGTTCATTGATTCTAGCATGTGACTTGATCATTTTTATTCTATCAACTTTTCATTCTTGCCCAAGTGATCATTTAAAGCATGTGTAAGTTCGATTATGATTTTTATTGTCATGTCACTCATCATCTCACCTTTCTTGTGGAACTTAATTTTGTATCATGAAATACTAGTACCTGGGAATTTGATGCTAATCTAGATTTAATATAAAATCCCCTCGGAAATGGAATCTGAAAAGTTTTTTACATAAACCTTACATCAATGGTGGGAATAAAATTGTCTTCAGAGTTAGCTCTTCATGTTAGTGCCTGTTTCTTGTGTACTGTTTTCACTGTAGTCAGTCATTTTGCAGGCCTAAACATGAAAGTCTGTCTGGCCATGGGTGTAGCTCAACTTCTCATATGGGCAATTTGGGCTGGTGTTACTCGCCATCCATCATACAGGAAGCTGTGGGTGGTGGTTGTTGGAGAAGGTTTAGCCATGCTTTTGCAGATATACGACTTCCCACCCTACTGGGGTTTTGTGGATGCTCATGCTTTATATCATGCCACTAACGTTCCTCTTACATATCTGTGGTGGAGCTTTATCAGAGATGACGCTGAATTCAGGACAACAACTCTCCTGAAAAAATCCAAGTAAAATTTCCTCACCCAAGACATGCGCTACTGATCAAACCGCCGATTGAACAATGCCGCCCAGCTATTGAACATCAGATTGTACTCTCATCCCCTCCTGATTTCTACATTTTCCAGACTGCTCGCCTTGGCAGGTCCTGTTGCTTCCCTCTTTTTTTTTTTTCATGTCGTCATTTCCTGGAATACATGGGATATGAATTCAAATTCTTAGATCTTTATGTTGCCTTTTTTTTCCCTACCCAATTAGTTTGGTAGGTGGGAGACACACTAAGCTAAAGTATCTTAATTTTGCTGTAAATTCTGCTTGTTTTTTTCTTTCATTTATTTTTTAAATCTTGTTCAAGGGTAACATATGCGGGATTTATATTGGTATGCTTAAATCTCCCTATTATTTCATGTTCTTACTGAAGGAACTAATAGAAAAATGTGGAGTGAGAAGAATACTTCATACATGTTCTCATTATGAGGGGAAGGTAACCTAGTAGGTCTCACTAATATTGGGCATTTTTTCTTTGAAGAAAAAGGAAAAGAGGTCCCCAAGGGGTGTGACTTGGTGGTGTAGGGTCCAGGATCTCACCTTGAGGTTCTGGGTTCGAATCCAGGAGGTGCACTTCTTGTAAGAGTCTGGAACAGCCGGTGATTTTACCTGCGCCGCGGCCCAGAATGGGTGGTTTGGTGGCAGGGTTCCATCGTTTCCAAAAAAAAAAAAGAAAAAAAAAAAGAAAAAGGAAAAGAGAACCCTTGTGAACACACTTGGAGGCCCTCTCTAATCAAATCTAGTTCAAGGTTTTGCATTATCCGCATTTATTTAATGCACAAGGCTTCCGTTATAAACAAAGTTTGAGACGCAATTTTGTTTTTATTTTTACTACAAAGAGATCATTTTCAGGATTTGAATACACGATCAAATATATAAGTTAACATTTAACCATTGTATTAGACACTATCTTCATTTATTATAAGATATGACTTGCAAATATTGCATTGAAAATATATGTTGAATGGAGGGTGGTGGTGGCAACAAAAATCATCCCCAGCCAGCCATCTTCATCAACAATCCTAGCATCCTAAAAATCGTTTCGTCATTTATAAAAAACGGGTCCATCTACAGTACCCCAATGATATTTGATATCATTGATTCACACATGTAATTTTTATCATTAAACATGTAATTTCTGTCAATAAACATGAAAATTTTCAAAATATGAAATTAGTTGCATATTTATTGGTAGAATTTACATGTTTAATGATTTAAATTGCGTGTTCAATACTCAAAATAACATATTTATACTCAAAGAATACCATAATAATGGCCATAAAAAACGCACCATCAAACATTGTCGTATCGTCTTCCATTGTCATTTCATCTTCCATCTTTTCATCATTTAACTTCTTTATTTACAAATGAATTGACACGACATAATTATATTATAAATTTTTGTGTCATAAACATATAAATACGTTGAGATAATATAATATGAATATAACACAATTAATAAGTAAATTGATATACTTATTAATCATATTAATTTATGTCAATCTGATCATGAATATTTAGTATATAATCATTTAGGTTGCGTAGAATATTGTAAGAAAATAAATTAACTTATGAAATATGAAATAAATACTAAAATATAAGATAACGTAAAAAAAAAAAAAAAAAAAACTCATGCTATGAATTTATGATTTTATGAATATTAATATTAATGTTAAAATAGATGTTTAATAAAACGTAAAAACGTTAACTCTAGTGACAATGTTAGTGACACCTCTAGCCTCTCGCCCTGACCTTGGGTTATCCAAAGTTGGGCAGCTCCATCATAATACAAGGGGTAATAAGGTACAACAACCGCACATCTGTGGGGTCAATTTTGTAATTTAAGAACTTCGAAACAAAAAAAGCTATTTTGGTAAATAATAAGAAATACAGGGGTAGCTCAAAATCGGTTTCCATATATCAATTGTCATTATCTCTCATTTATTATTCACTCTCTGTTTGGCCGGTAAAAAAAAAAATCTGAGACTTTTCATTTTAGGTTTTCAAAGTTCCATCCACAGCTATCAATCGCCGCTTTCAAGGGTAAAATCCGTTTTTTCCTTTTGTTGAACTGTTAATTTTCTTTGGAATTTTCTAGCTTTCCGTTTGTTTCCCGAGAAAACGGAGATAAGTAAAGAAAAATCGGTAGATTTACGGATTTGACTTGTTTATTTTGATTTTTCTTCAGTTTCTTAGTACTGAGCCTCAAGATTTGCTCAGATCTGAAGTTTATATCTTGTTCTTACAGTAGATCTGATTCTTGATTGATGTTTTACAGCTGTATTTTGCTATATAATTGATATTGTATGATAGAAAAATATAAGTTTATGGATCATGGTTTGATTTTATAGCATGTAAATTTTATTAAACATTTGATGCCTCAAGACCTGAAGAATCTGCATGCTTGTTTATTTTCCGATTAAAAGCTAATTTTGAATGGTCAATGGTGTAAAATGTCCCCTTTTCATAACTTGTGGTGGACAGATGATAGTTTCAAAAATGAGGTTTTATTTCGAACTTTAACAATTTTTGGGTGGATTGATGATAATCTCCCCTATAATTGTTTGCATTTTAGCTGAATTACAGTACAAGTGTTATCTCATTTTGTTAGTAAGGATGATGAGGCCTATCTTCTGCGGGAACTTCGAGTATGATGCTCGTCAGTCTGATCTGGAAAGGCTGTTCAGAAGATATGGAAAAGTCGATAGAGTGGATATGAAGTCTGGTAAGCTTGCCTGCTCTCTTAGCATTCGTCTATTGACTTTTGTATTTGCTATGGTTTTGTTGGCTACTGTTGCAGCTGTCTTGTTGAGAATTTCCTGGACTAGAAATTTAATTTTTTTCAGAAATTGTAGGCTTGAATGGAATTTTTCGAGGAACATAGTAGATTTCACTATTTCCTTTGTGTTCTTTAGTGCAGACAAGTAAAGAAATCCTTAAAAGAAATTTGCAAGGTCTAAACATGAACCATTTTAAGCATTAAAACTGGTAATTGTGTAATATCACAACAAAAGCTTTAGAAAGTTCAGTCTTTGATATATATATATTTTATGTAGTATAAATGTTTTTGTGTAGAAGCTAGTTGCTACCGGCACCAAAGTCTTGCATTTGAATTTTTTACTGTTCTAATTAAAAACAGGTGGTGAGCGTGAGTTTATAAAGCATGTAGTTCGCAGTTGCAATGTTATACATACTATGTTTATACTATTACAAAATTACTATCCTGTAACCGGCTAGGTAGGTGTATTTGTTCATCATCGTGGATTGAAAATGACCTCTATCATTTTAATTTTTAATTGATGCGTGAAAGAACATAAATGACCTCGATCCTATCTGTAATCTTATTCGTATTATGTGCATGAAAGGACATAAATGATCTTTTGCCCACACATTTCGTATAAAAGAAGTGATGTCCTTCAATGACATGGCAATTTGGTGGGTGCAATTTCCCATCCATGAAGGTGGCAGTTTCCTCTCATCCCTCGTCCAGCAATATACTCTTGCGTGTTTCAGAATATGTACTCGGAAACAGAAACTATCCCTTGTTGAGTTCCAGTGGGGGGTTCAGAATATGTTTGAGGAAAAAAAGCAAGTATCGTTTTTGAAACATAAACCCCCATACTCAACATTTTCTTTGGCGCAGGATTTTCTTGGGATATCCATACTCCCGGGCCCCCGGCCAATGGATGCACTTTTCAGAATTTCTTTTACTGTCTGTGACGAGCATCCTCTTCTTGTTCTCAAGAAGGGTCACTCTCATCCGCAATGGCACAACCATACCACATTTTATTGCCTTTTCATTCCTCATGACTTTTGCCCAGCCTTCAATTTCAGACATGTTTCAAGCTAGAAACATTGCCGACCTCACAGCAGAGGCAGCAGATTAGATGGAGAAGGCACTCTATATTCATTGACCTACCATGAGACATCCACTTTTGCAATCTTGTTCCTTGACATCACTTA
The DNA here is from genome assembly GCA_019454045.1 of Zanthoxylum bungeanum. Classification (NCBI taxonomy): domain Eukaryota; kingdom Viridiplantae; phylum Streptophyta; class Magnoliopsida; order Sapindales; family Rutaceae; genus Zanthoxylum; species Zanthoxylum bungeanum. The sequence continues at coordinate 244,627 of SKCR01043603.1, forward strand.
AGTCGTATAAGAAGGTCTGTTACTATTTTTGCTGGTCACTTGGTTTATAGATTTCACGGAGGTTGCCAAATTTTTATTCTGAGGTAGGAGTTTAGGTGGTTTGTATGTTGCTGAAGGGGAAAATGCCATCTCATATTTAAGATTCCTTTTGCGGGAGGATTCTCAACTTTGTAATCCCATTTTTGACATACATAGAAGTATAATGTTATTAATTATTGTTTATTTTGTTCCTTGTAGGTTTTGCTTTTATCTATATGGAAGATGAGAGAGATGCTGAGGATGCCATTCGAGGACTCGATAGAATTGAATTTGGTCGTAAGGGACGCAGACTTCGTGTTGAATGGACAAAGGTAATGGAATTGTTGATTTTGTAATTCGTCTTATGTGTATACTTTAGTGTTGATTATTCAATATTCATCTTATTTAATTTCCTTTATATGTGTTGTAGCATGAACGTGGAATTAGAAGGCCTGGGGGTTCAAGTTCAAGTTCAAGTTCAAGACGACCTTCCACAAATACAAGACCTTCAAAGACCTTGTTTGTCATTAATTTTGATCCATATCATACACGCACTAGGGACATAGAAAAGCACTTTGACCCGTATGGAAAGATAGTGAGTGTTAGGATCAGAAGGAATTTTGCATTTGTTCAATATGAAGTGCAGGAGGATGCCACCAGAGCATTGGATGCTACAAACTTGAGGTATATTTTTATTAATTAGTTATGTTTTTTTGGTCCGAAGGACAGTCCTCTAGTCAACTGTCAGTCTATTACTTAATTTTTTAATCAATCATACTTGACTTTTATCTACATTTTTGCAGCAAGCTGATGGATCGAGTTATTTCAGTGGAATATGCAGTTCGTGATGACGATGATCGGAGAAATGGAAATAGTCCTGACAGAAATCGTGATAGGTCACCAGATAGGGGTAGAAGAAGATCCCCAAGCCCCTATAGAAGAGAGAGAGGCAGCCCTGATTATGGCCGTGGCTCTAGCCGAAGTCCTTACAGGGGAGAGAGGGCGAGCCCTGATTATGGTCATGTTAGAAGTCCAAGTCCATATAGGAGAGATCGGGGTAGCCCTGGTTATGGTCGGAATCCCAGCCGCAGTCCTTACAGGAAAGAGAGAGCTGCTGTTGACCATGGTAGAGGCCGTAGCCGAAGTCCTTACCGTAGAGAGAGAGCTAGTCCTGAGAATGGCCACGGATCCAGCCCTAGTCCTGACCGTAAAGGGAACCCTAGTCCCAACAATGGTCGTGTCCCCAGCCGCAGTCCATATGAAAGAGAAAGGCCAAGTCCTGATAATGACCGTGGAGGCAGCCAGAGTCCCTATAGAAGAGAGAGGTCGAGCCCTGAGAATGGTCGTGAGCCCAGCCCAAATTCTTTGCCTGAACCTAGGGACAGCCCTGGTTATGACGGAGCTGAGAGTCCCATCAATGAGAGATACCGCAGGTTTGTTTGATCTTCTGTTAAAATTTTCACCATCATTTGTATATTTTACATTACTGTGTTCTCTGTTTTGCAGTCGTTCACCTCCAGCAGAGGACTGAACATGGTCTTGCTTGGAATTTGCCCTGGTTGCCGACAAACATGCAGAATTAGATCTTAATATCTGCGCCTGAACTTGCGATGATGAAGGTCCTAATTAGTTCAGTTCGTAGTTTAATTAGAGCTTCCGTTTCTGCTCTCAAAAACTTCAAAACTGATTTGAATTGTTGGTGATGAACGAATAGCCATTTTGTATGGAGTATGTGTTATGAATCACCTTTGACTTCGGTTCTTGCATTATTAGTTATGTAAGATTCTGTTGATTTATTAGAAGCTGTCATTTCCAAACTCAAAAATCATCGACTGTTCGGATAAAATAAATGGCCTGGCCTGTTGATGTTATTTTAATCATGCCTGGTTTAATTAAAGATTTGGTTTCATTTCTTCTCTTGGTGAAACTTATACCAAGCTCTTCTCAAATGGCTAAACTGCCTAACCAATTGGAAATTGTTGTTTAATCCCAAAGACCCAAGGCTTTGTTTAGTAGTGTGGGTGTGATATAATAATGGGAAATTATTCATCATATATTTAAAGATAGATAAATTATTAAAAATATATAAATTTTCAAATTTTATTAACTTGTCCATTTTTTTTATTTTGAAAAGTTGAGTAGTTTCAAGTCATCTAGCCAAAAGTTGTCAATTTGGCCAATTTATGGGACGACATATTATTAGTACGCGGTGTAAAATGAATCCTAAACATGGATAGATTCTTTATAATGTCTTTAATTTCTGAAACAATCCACTTTACCGAGCCCCTAATAAGATTTATCCCGTCAGATTCAATAATCACGGGAGTGAGATTAGCTTTTAGGGCCCATTGAGCACCAAATAGTAAGGGCGGTAAAAAAGTCCGGGCTCGATTCGGCTCGTGGTAAAAAAAAGTCCGGACCGGGTTTCAAAATGATGATCCGACTCAGGCATGGGCCGGGCCCGGCCCGGACTTAAAAAAATAATTTTATATTTATATTTATAAAAATATATATATATTTATATAATAAATTTTTATATTTATAATTTTTTATATTTAAAAAATCAAGCCCGGGTCAAGCCCAGCCAGAGCCCGAACCGAGCCGGACTTTTCCCGGACCCGGGTCTAAATCCAAGTCCTGCCCGTTGCCATGTATACCAAAATAGAATGGCATGCGCCTCTGTTGCTTAATAGACCAACAATAACATCATTTGCTAGGAAACGTGTATTCTGGAATTAAAAAAAAAAAGGAATTCCACTGTAATCTTTTAGAGTGGAACTCCTTTTTGTCTGTTGCATCTTCTTCATAGGTCCGTTGAAGTGGCTCCTCTTTTTCAGGTTTTTTGCATTCATCAGCTGTGGCATTTGCGAAAACTAGACTGTCATCCGCAAAAAGAAGGTGAGATTGCCTATGAAGAGATATGGAGAGAGAGGGCATCCCTGTCTTAATCCTCTCTGACGCTTACACACGATTAACATAAAACTACAAGAATCACGATCCGTTATCCGCTATTTGATCGAGCAACCCAGCTCAGGTTTGGTTCTAATCAACCACTTTTTGATTAGTTACTTATGGGACAACAAATGAATTAAAATTGTTATTATAGAGTGTGAATTCCTTGTTAAGCAAGGTTTAATTTAATCCCCCTAATTGAGTTCATGTCTTCTAAGTTGTTCTCATGTCCTCACAGTAGGTAAAAGTATTAGTCCGTCACGTAAGTTCTCCTCGATTACTGATCAGCTTCAAAGTGTTATCTAAATCAACATGTGCATCGCGCGAGTTCCAACATTCATGACTTAAAATATAATTAATTATGCACCTATAATTAATAATAATAGAGATAAAATTTTGTATAAATATGAGAAATATCGTGTGCTGGATCATCATATCTTAATACTATATAAATACATGCATAATAAAAACGATAGCATCAGTATCCCAAATGATGAAATTGCGGAACATAGAAATTTGAAAAATTAATTTTTATTTCAATTTAGAAATCATATTCTAGTTACTATATTCAAGCAAAAAGTTACAATTATTAGTACATAATTTTTACTTGGCATTGGTGCTCAGAAGAAACACTCACACCCATGCATATATAAATTTGTAATTTCAGAATTAATTCAACAAAATTACAGAATCACCAACCAAAAAAAAGGACTAAAAAATTTATATGGACAAAGAAAGGGATATTTTTTTTCTAATCCTTAAGGACTATGTTTATCAACACGTCTCAGGTTCGCTTTTGTCTAATTTTGCTGTTTTCGATTTATTATTTGCTATC